>VCRD01002108.1:17212-70534 GCA_006783055.1 Trinorchestia longiramus
CACATTCATCTCGCATTCATCTTACATTCTTGGGCCTCACATTCATCTTACATTCTTGGGCCTCACATCCATCTTACATTCTTGGACCTCACATCCATCTTACATTCTTGGACCTCACATTCATCTTACATTCTTGGACCTTACATTCATTTTACATTCTTGGACCTCACATTCATCTTACATTCTTTGACATCACATTCATCTTACATTCTTTGACATCACATTCATCTTACATTCTTTGACATCACATTCATCTTACATTCATGGACCTTACATTAATTTTACATTCTTGGACCTTACTTTCATCTTACATTCGTGAAGTTAATTAGGTTTTGGGCTGTAGGGACAGTTGTATGTTTTTCTGTTTTATTGTCAGCGTATTTTGAGTTTGATGTCTATTTCAGCGTTAACATCAAATCTTTGTATTCCGAAACGTTTTTTTTTAAATTATCCTTTTTGCGTCGGTTTTGCTTTTGATTTTACGTGTGGGATTTTCAAAAACCTATCAATTACCACCATGCTTTCTAAACTTGTTCCGTGTACTTTCCTACCAATTTGTGTTACGTACAACATGATTTCCTTCTTTTTTATTTATTCGTGTGTTTTTTAGTTTGTTTGCTGTTTGTTGTGCTTTTTATGCTGTTCTTCGTGCGTGTTTTCAGTGATATCCTGATGAAAGCTTCCCAGTACAATATATACAGGGTGTCTCAAAAAAATGTACTCACCCTTTAACCGTTGCTAACATGCTGTCTTCTTTGTGTTGCAGGTGTGAAGTTTGAACCTTTGCGAACATGATTCTTTAATCACATTTAATCATGTTCGCAAAGGTTCGAACCTCACACCTGCAACACAAAGAAGACAGCATGTTAGCAACGGTTAAAGGGTGAGTACATTTTTTTGAGACACCCTGTATTGAGAGGACTTGTTCCTTCTGGGTGTCCTCAGCAGCCTTTCTCATACTCTACAACTACGGCTTACTTTAAAGTATTTATTTCTAAGGTAACTCTCGATGTAAAATGTGAACCGCTTTTCTCTTTACACAAGCCATACGCCCTGCTGTAGCGCCTGTCTAGATGAATGTAAAGTGTTTACACGAGCCATACGCCCTGCTCTAGCGCCTGTCTAGATGAATGTAAAGTGTTTACACGAGCCATACGCCCTGCTCTAGCGCCTGTCTAGATGAATTTAAAGTGTTTACACAAGCCATACGACCTGCTCTAGCGCCTGTCTAGAAGAATTTAAAGTGTTTACACGAGTCATACGACCTGCTCTAGCGCCTGTCTAGAAGAATTTAAAGTGTTTACACGAGTCATACGACCTGCTCTAGCGCCTGTCTAGAAGAATTTAAAGTGTTTACACGAGCCATACGACCTGCTCTAGCGCCTGTCTAGATGAATGTAAAGTGTTTACACGAGCCATACGCCTGCTCTAGCGCCTGTTTAGATGAATTTAAAGTGTTTACACGAGCCATACGCCTGCTGTAGCGCCTGTTTAGATGAATTTAAAGTGTTTACACGAGCCATACAACCTGCTCTAGTGCTTGTCTATGTGAATTTAAAGTGTTGGCGTAAGCTATATGCCCATTTACCGTCACAGAATAACGAGGGAGTAGTTCCATGGAGCAGGAATGCTTGCTCAGCATTGGTATAACATTTCTGCGCCAGTTTTCTGTACCACCAAGTCGTTTTATTTGATGTATTGTATGTCTCACTCACGTGTCTCGATGCATTCATCAAATATGTACGTCTCACATCTAATGTTTAATGTCTCACATCTAATGTTTAATGTCTCACATCTAATGTTTAATGTCTCACATTTGATGTTTGATGTATGTCTTCACTCTCCAACCTCCTTTTTATTTTAGGTTATATATTGACTTGTCAAATGTTCAAGCCGTCTGCTCTGTGGTGTGAACTACATAGCATTTTTCTTCACCAATCATTTCGATTAGATAACTTTAGAGTGTTTTGACGGGTCATTCTCCTGTTGTGTATTTTGCTTATTTTGAGATAGCCCTAGTCTTAATACCTGACATTATCGTTAGATATTTCTCAGCACCCATGATCGTTGGAACTTTTATTCTTGTGTTAAGCTCTCCATTCTTAATGTGCATCATTCATTATGGAAGCATCAGTTATCTATTAAGAAGGGCGTATTTGTTTTTTGACTCGTGAGAATCCGAAAACCCGCGTGAACTTTTTCAACCGTCTTGATATTGCGCACTACCTCTACAAGAAGTCTAAAATACTTCTTTTAGCTATTGTGTATTACTGGCGCACTTTCTCTCTCCAAGTGAATTGCAAAATTCTGTAAGTTAGACCGAATTTTTCCTCCTCTGTTGCTGACATTTATGTGTGCAAATAACATTTATATGTTCATTTCACACGCCAAATATACGATGCACATACAATGAACTTTTCAAGCCTCAAGTATCAAACATAATTACTAGTTTGCAGAACGTGCATTTGTGATGTGCGGAACGCAGATTTGTGATGTGTGCAACGATGCGTCGTGCGCTTTTTAAACAGGATTTTTTAGTGCGCACAGACACAGCGCGCATGTAGCAATTGCAGCTGCCGACCAGCCTCCCGTGTGCTCTCTCGTGCGACCGCTCCAAGGCTGCGCAGTTCCGCCCTGCAACCGCCCAGGCCTGGCCTCAGTCACCAACCCGAGCCTGTCCGCAAGCCTTTCTTGAAAGTCCTTAACTCAATGTTTGCAACTTCACTCTAATGCTCTTAGGACGTTATTAACTTAATATTTGCAACTTCACTCTAATGCTCTTAGGACGTTATTAACCAGAAATTTGGAACTTCTGTCGTCTTCTTTACACGTTATTGACCTGAAATTAGCAGTTTCAGTTCAATGCTCTTTGGACGTTATTGGCCCGAAACTTGCAACTTCAGTACAGTCCTCTTCGGTGAGCGAAAGTGGGATTCTTCCAACATTTCTACATTGTAAAATCCTGACTATTAAGAATTATGCATTTTATGATTGATTATGAATGACTGGTGATTAACCCTTTCGGTACCATGATGCAAATATCAGAACCTTTTCAACATATTTAACATCAAATTTAAAAAAAAGATGCTTTGTGATGTTTTACGGTCACTGCATTGTCCTGATCAAACTGTAGCTTGCACTGCCCTACCAGCGTTTGCACAGACACACGTGTTGCTCTGCATCTTAACACGTTTGTTGCGATGCGACCCACCTGGGGGTCACTCAGGTTAGGTTCTGTAATTTTTTTCAAAGCTTTCTTGTGACTGTATGTACAAAGCAAAGATTTGCACCAGCTAGGCAATCGCAACAAACGTGTTAATAGGCGAAAAATGACTGCGGCTACCAGAGATGCCGTTGGGACCGAAAGGGTTAAAGGGTTTAGTCAATGTTTGTTGTGTGTACCACCAACTGCAGTGCTGGAGTGCTGGCAGCCTGAACGGGTTAGAACCCTTGCCTCACAACCAGTGGTGCTTGCGTCCAGCACTCAAATCTATGCACAATACGAGTGCGCGACTGCATTCGAAAAAACTAGATACGGTTATCATTGCTGCGTTCATTGCTTCTTAACCCTTTCGAGACGGCTTTCAGGTAATTGATTCCTCCTCCTTTGACAGCAGTATCTCGGCAACTGACGGTTACTACCTGATGTAATGCAGCCTCAGTTCACAGAGGAAGTTGTACAAAGAGTTTTAAAGCTATAATGGTCTGTTTAAATGTAACTCAGCGTGTTCTTGGGACATATTTGACTCTCCAGAAATTTAAATTTGTGTTGGGAAAAATGTGTCCCGGCAGACTCGAAAGGGTTTAGTTTCCGTCAGGCGTAAGTTTGCAAGTGCTTAGCAACATTGGAGTAAGTGTGCCTGTCAGACCAGTTGCACCCGACGGAAGATTAAATATGTCTTTTGTCCATGCTCGTGCTTATATTCCAATGTTTCTCAAGTCGGCGTTTGTGTTGTTTATCTTTCATTCATATTTCACGATAGCATTAATTACTAATTGTAAGTTCCCACGTAAAAACGTTAATAAACAAGTAACCTATTAACAGTGAGAATAGATAAGCAGCGTGTATCTTTAGGATTACAAGATATTACGGAAGGTCTTAGGATTACGAAGATTTGGGATTACAGCGATGTAGAATTACAGAGACTAGGATTACAAAATACCTCATGGTTACAAAGACTTAAAATGACTAAAACTCTTAGGATTGCAAACACTTTCAATTACTGTAACTCTTAGGGTTGCTAACTCTTACAATTACTAAAACCGTTACGATTGCAAAAACTTGAAATTACAAAAAAGCCCGCGATACATGAGCGGCCTCTTATTAGGCCTTGATGTCCTGTTGAGAGGCGGAGCTGCGGTCGTGTTGGTGCTACTGGGCGCTTCCATGCTTTAATAACTTCTGATCATTTTATCCAGCTATGTGTTACTTTATTAGGTTGTTACAAAAATAATGGCCGATTTCAGAAGCCTTCCAGACCTTCGAGCGGCCATTATTTTTGTAACAACCTAATAAAATTAATGAAGTGCAGTGATGTATTTTGCACCTCTCTTAACCTTCTGTGGTGCGCAACTGAACTGACAGGCACAGTTACTTCAACTTTGCTAAGCACTTGCAAACTTGGAAGGAAGCTTAAAATGCAGTGCTTGAAATTCAGCTGTTCGCGATGTTTGATTACATTGCTCTGATCTCTCTGGCAAGCTGCGAACTTAACTCGTGAATGATTAATAAATCCATTTAAGATTTTCGGCTTATGTTCCGTTCGATCACACGACCAATACAAAAAAACACAAAAAAGATGCTTAGTGTGAACGTTTGGGAAGCTGTATTGACGAGTAAGGATTATTGTACCAGTGTTTCTAACAGATTAATAATTAGTTTTACTATCAATAATTTCCAATTTATTCAAGTTTCGATTGGTCTAGTGTACGAAAATCAAATTAATACACTCTTGAAAGTTTGTTCCGCAATTATTTGTTTGTGAGTAATAATTTAATGAATTCATGTTTGTTCTGTGTAACTGTTGATCTGTATAGATATTTTTTAAGTTCAGTTACGGGGATTAGTTTCAGCTGAAAAGTTCAATCTTGAACCCAATAAAGCATCTTGAATTTATTTACTTCATAAAACTAATGATTATAATACCATTATCAGAGCCACCGTCGTATAACCACGGTGCTTCACTCTATTTCGATTTCAACTCTTGTATGAACTTTCATGTTCTAAATAGTGTAGTTAGAATTTTTCAACTTGAAACTAAGAAATGTTAGAAGAAAAGTCTTGTTAAACAGGGTGCTGTTCCGACTCGATAAAACACTTGCTAGTGGATGACCGTACTACGCAACGTTACTTAAGTGTAGCGTGCACCTGTACACGGAGTACTTATACTGTTAGAATAGAATAAGGCAAAAGGAACAAGCCGTTTAACCCATTCTTGAGTTGATACCCAAGTCCCATGCTGTTGCTTGTACCTCACCCTTAACACGAGTTTGTGTTGGTGTACAGAGGCGTGACCTCGAAGAGAGGGTGTTACAAGTGTTACGGTGAAGTGTTATGGAGCGTTTGGCTGCTCCAGCTCCCGTGCACCACCACCACCACAACGCCAATACTAACACCTGGAGCAACTCCGCCACACTTCCTCACCCTCGCTCTCACCCCACCGTTCACCAGCACCACTACCAGTACCACGTGCGTACCCTCCAGTGTTTTCAGTGCCCTAGTCTTCATATATATTACGTGCGTACCCTCCAGTGTTTTCAGTACCCTAGTCTTCATATGTATTACGTGCGTACCCTCGAGTGTTTTCAGTATCCTAGTCTTCATATGTATCACGTGCGTACCCTCCAGTGTTTTCAGTACCCTAGTCTTCATATGTATTACGTGCGTACCCTCTTGTATTTTCAGTACCCTAGTCTTCATATATATCACGTGCGTACTCTCTTGTATTTTCAGTACCCTAGTCTTAATATATCACGTGCGTACCCTCCTGTATTTTCAGTTCCTTAGTTTTTATCTATGTATGATATATCACGTGCGTACCTTTTTGTATTTTCAGTACCCTAGTTTTCATATGTATTACGTGCATTTCCTGCGAATAGTACGCACCGCATGCGTGTATGAGCCTTCCTTGTACTGTACGTATTCTTTGTGACGCTCTGCATGCATTCCCTTGTGCTGTTACCGTTTATGTAGTAGTCGTGTAGAAATTTGTGGTAGTCTTGTAGATGTTTGTGATGGTCACGTAGAAATTCGCTCTTCTGTGTCTTAACCTGTTTAATTTGTGTATCCTTTCATTTCCTGGACATTCTTATGGAGTTTCTACTTTCACACGAGTAGTGAACGAACGGATTTGTAAAAAGTAATCTTGCTGGAAACATTTCATTTTTCTAAATTGAAACTGAATACGACTTCTGTTGATCAATTTTTTTGCGATAGTTAAATTTTTCTTTGGTCGATTTTCTTCAGTTTGTTGAGATTTTTGCGTTATCTTAAACCTTATCGTACGTGCAAAGTCGTACCTGATATTCATCGCTTCAACAAAAAACGTGTACAAAAACACTATATCGTAGAGCTCTTCCAAGTCGTAGTCCAAGTTCCTCACACTTTGCGCTAGGCTTCAGCTGTAGTGCTAATACAGGGTGTCTCAAAAAAATGTACTCACCCTTTAACCGTTGCTAACATGCTGTCTTCTTTGTGTTGTAGGTGTGAGGTTCGAACCTTTGCGAACACGATTCTTTAATCACATTTAATCATGTTCGCAAAGGTTCGAACCTCACACCTGCAACACAAAGAAGACAGCATGTTAGCAACGGTTAAAGGGTGAGTACATTTTTTGAGACACCCTGTATTGCATTAGGTTACTTCTCAGTTGGGATGGTTACAGGTCTGTGCAGGACCCGCTTGCTTGCATGTACGCACGTGATTGAAATATCAATGTATAATTGAGGTGCATGTGCGTGACTGATGCCGTCATGTTAGACGACATGGGACTAGAGTAGCAGCTCAAGAATGGGCTAAACGGCTCATTCCAGTTGCCATGTTCTAATCTATCGTCTAAATAGATTTGGCTGCGAGTCCTAAAAAGTGTTTGTTGCTGGGGTGACTTTAGACGTGTTGTGACTGTCACGTATCTCAAATTAATGTAGTTACACGAACCCTCGCACCTCTTGATGTTGCTGTATTGCTGCTTCGTGTGTGGCAGCATGTGCAGTGCAGCAACGAAAAATTTCAAAAGCGATTGCTTCTGTGATTGTCATTCTAATGAAGGCTTATGACGTTACTCAAAACTATATCTTGAGGTAGCTTGCTCACTATCATACTCGAGCTATAATTAATATGCAGGTAAAAATGATGCCTCTTTATTTTAGGATACAGAAAATGTGAAAATTGAGTAGAATTGCAATCTTCACTACCGTCTTACTTGATGTGATTATGTTAAGTAAGTTTTTCATTATTCTTTAAATAAATGACATGTATGCTTCGAATAATTTTATGTCCTTTTTCACTTTATGTAGGAAAAGAGGTGCGAAGTTCATGTGTATCACAAAGCAAAATTTGCTAGGTTCATTACCTATATTCAACCTTAATGTCTTACTGAGGTACTAGATCGTGAATTAATCACTCGTAAGCAATCAAGAATCAATTTCCCGATTATTTTCTGCTAAGAGAAACAATGAGTGCGATCAATATCAGCGACGGCTTTAATGTTAATGATTTGAAAACTGTGAGTTATAGATAGGAAATCACACTGCTCCCACAGCGCCTCGTTTCATTTCACGTTGTAAATTGTTTTATTTTGCACGTTTCCGGTTCTCAAGATTAAATACAGAATGTCTTTGCCTTACGCACAATTGTGCTCGTGTTTCTCTGATATGCTTTTAGTATTTAGAAACGCTTGAATATGTGGACTTGTAAAACATAAACGTAACTTGCGTTGCGTGTGCAGGTGCAGCAGCACCCCAGCAGCAGTGGAGGCGGAGGCAGGGATGTGCTCAATACGAGTCTAGACTCTTCGTTGGGAGCCGGGCCTGGGTGGCATCCGTCCTCCACCCATGAGTCGTTCAGCGTGCTTCCACCACCTCCTCCACCAGGGTCCTCCTCACACAATATCTCTGCTGCTGGGGCCTCTTCCAATAACCCTCTCAGCCACAGCTACTCAGGTCCCAGTCTCCTCAACACGAGCATCTCCAACAACCACAGCACCAGCAGCAACGCCCTCCACACGCTGCACCACAGCTCTTCACAACAACACAACGCCTTGCATCAGGGCTCTGCACATCACAGCTCCAGCAGCAACGCGCTGCACCACAACGCTGGACCAAGACCTCAGTTGCACCACGCTGCACCACAGCACCATAGCTCGCTGTCGTTATCACAGCACCTCAACAGCAACGTTCAGGGGCACTATCGGCACCCTAGCGCCAGCATGGACAAGAAGAAGGAGGTCAAACTTAATTCCATGGAGTGAGTCCATCGAATGTACAACGCTTCCTTGTATGTAGTCAGATATTTAACTCACGATCGATCCTTCAAATTGTATGGAATTATCAGGCCCGGACTGAATAGAAAAAACTTAGGAACATATAGCCGGTAATATGAGAGCTGTGGAGGGAAGGATTGAAGGCAAGCAGTTGAACGGAGTTTCGAAGGTTGGTTTTTTGAGTGTAAAAAATGTAAGGTTGAGCATTAGTTACGGGTGGTTGAGAGTGCCGTGGCTATGAAAGTATAGTTTCACACGTGATCTAATGTACAGCAATTTGGAAATGAAGTATGACAGTTTTACATTCAGATGACAATGAAGCACACGTATCAAAATGACAGTCAAAAAAATTATAGGGACTGATGTTGTCTTTTTTGGACTTGATGCAGTTTTCGAAAAGTAATGTGATTCAAAATAGATGTATGAAATTCAGCAAATTCAATTTGAATTGTGAGCTTCAGAATTGTTATAACGAAAATTTGATAACGATAAAAACGGGTCGTTGTTATACTCGTATAGGAGGAATCAGTGTGGGAAACCAAAAAACTGGAGTTTGCCCTGTTGAACACTAATAGATAGCCCTACTCCTCTCACAATGTTGGTAAAAGTTCTTCATGGAGCCCAGTAAAAACCTTGTATGTTTGCTGTTGGAGTTCTGGTAAGAAATTGTGGACTTTCCTACAGGAAGTTGAGCAAAATTCCTGACATTTACTGACAAGGAGATTGGAAAAGTTGTAAATTTAGACGAGTTAGAAGTTATGCTGTGTGATGTGTCGGAGCTGTTTGAGTTATTTCAGGGTAAGGATGTGTGTCTCGGTGAACAGAGGAATTTGAATCATTAGCTTATCAGAGTTGAAGGCACAGTATTCGTTTTTACGGACTTCTAACACTGAAAATGGAAAGAACGTGGCTTTGTGTGCGAGACAGAATACTTGAAATTTTAAGGTGAGCGTTTGTAAGCGATAAGAGGTAGGTAAAACGGTTATCACAGGACTGAGTTGCAGTGATGTACAGTGAACATTTACATAATAATCCCTAACTGTATAAGTGGGGTGCATTATCAATAGTTTTATAATGTTGCCACTGGTCTTTTGATTTTTTTTCACTATGTAGCTTCCGATTTTGATCTCGAATTTATTTTGAAAACATCTTCTTTGCTAGAACTTGCTTGAAGAAAACCCCTTTCAGCTTCTTGTATCCCAGGTTAAAAAGCCATTACATTCAAGATTAGAAAACAGAGCTGCTTGCAATACAGTTTTCCACTGACATTTCATGAACGTTGTTTATAGCTCACATATTAAGCCATCATTGAAAAAGAATGCTTAATTGTAAGTACTCGAGTTGGACAGTATCTTTATTGAGTTTTTAAAATTTTTATTACCTTGTGTTTTTCCTTTAATCCTTTCGATCCTTTTGGGACATAAATGACCCAACAGAGAGCAAAAGCTGGATCGAAAAGGTTAAGGAGAAGCAGCAAGTCTCTCCGTGTTACATAAAGCATTTTTTACCACAATTAGACGAAAAGTTCTATTCAATTGCGGAACCAGCCGATTTTCATGTCGCAATTTCTTGTGTCTCATGCGTTTACGAGAGAAGCTTTACGGATTCTCTATTTTTGTCACTTTTTTAAAACGACAACGTTTAATTCATTTTTTACAGATGGTTCCACAGAAGTATCAGCCGAGACGAGGCAGAGAAGCTTCTGCAACCGAGGGAGGACGGCCTGTTCCTGGTGAGAGAGAGCACCAATTTCCCCGGTGACTACACGCTCTGCGTCTGCTACCAAAACAAAGTGAGTCTTGCTCTTCCGCCTGCTCTGGCCGGCGCTGCAGTGCTGGACGCTGTAGCTCACATGAAGAATAGAATAGAATGAGGCATTTATGCATCAACCTGATCAACCATATTATGCATCAACCTGAGGCTATAGGAACGAACCTTTTGGCCTATTCTTGGGTCGGATAATTACTTCGATAATTATTCGGTTGTTTACCCAAGTCCCATGCCGTATTTCTAGCCGCGTCAACCATGTCGGCAGCCGGATTCAAACCCGGGTCTTCCCGCTCGCAAGCAGATTCGCTCACCAGTCGACCAAGCTGGTGATGAGTGTAAAAAATGCTTTTGAAGCTTTCGAAAATTGCAGTGTTCACTTCTAATTTTGGTGTTCTGCTTATTGTAGCTGTTATAGTTTCTTCTTTGCTGAATGTAAAAAACCCGCGTTCTTAAAACATTCATTTCTATAGACTGACATTTCTAAGTTTTCTTTGTTTTAGGTGGAGCACTACAGAGTAATTTACAAGAACGGACAGCTGACCATCGACGAAGAAGAGTTCTTTCTCCAGCTCACTGATCTCGTGGCGGTAAGTTTTAATAGCAAATTTCTGCCATCCTTGTATTGTAAGATTGGTTGTACATGTCCTCTAGTGCACCTTACATTCTATTATTTAAATTCTTGTCCACTTTAAAATTCCAAGGTAAGTAAAAATTACGCTATTCTTTTGTTTTAGGGTGAAATATATTGTTACTGCTGTGCTGTTTTTTATTATTTCGATCCATCGAACCGAAAAATACTTCTAAAAGCCGTTGAACATTTTGTTTCGTTGTATCTTTGACTCCTGTTTTGCCACAACGTTCGACTGGAAGCTAATATTACCGTGATTCGATCACTTCTTTGAGATCGCTGCAAGAACAGGGGTATGTTAGTATTTAATGTTACGTATTTCATCTCAAAGAGTTTCAGAGGGAAAGAGAGAGGAAACGCTGCGACAACTCTGCAGATGTAAACCCGCGACAGCTGTTGAGGAACATTCCAGCGATCGCTTTGGCTTGATCTTATAACATTGTGATGAAGTTGTTTACCAAGGACCAGTGTTGCGCTGGTTGCGGGAACTGTGCTGTACCTAGCAGCTGTAGTCTCAGTACTCGACCTTGTCTACCCTCCAAAGTTGCAGCGGGTACCCACACCACTAACTCCTTCTCTTGTGTGGGCAGCATTACGAGCAGGACGCGGACGGGCTGTGTACACAGCTGACGAGGGCGTTGCCTAAGCAAGGTAATATCGAATACGGTGACACGGCGCAGAAGGCCTTCAAAGATGCCGGTTGGGTCATCAACAGGAAGGAGCTCAAGGTATCCCTAGCACTCGCCACTAACTCATTACCTTCTTCACCTGTAATGTCTTTAACATTAGTATAAAAAATGTGCGATATTCCACTTACGTACAGACTTCGGTGGTCGTTTAACTTTTGTTTCTGACTAGCTCTGATTAACCAGGAAAAATTTAGTAAATCTTGTATGTGTTTTGCACTACTCAAAGTGAAATTATTGTTGATGTATGCGTGGGTGTAAATATTATGCATCAAACTGAATCATTGTGAGCCTTTTAATTGCTGCTGCTTTCAAAACTAACGCTGATCATCGTCTTCTCGATGGATGCCTCTTTCAGGTAATGAAATTTACTCTCCATGAGTTTGGTTGACATTACTTGTTCATAAAAGGCTGTTTAATTTGTGGTCTAAGTTCACTGATTATATGGTTACAGTTAAATACTAAGTTGAATTCAGTGATTCAAGTATATACAGTGTATAATCGTTGGTGCCTCTGTGCAGTTATTTGTGATGATATTGAAAAAATGGGGTTGAAGTAGGTCTTCAATCTAGGTTATAATTCCAACGTGATGCTTTCAGCAACGCAATCATCATCATCCGATTGCAACTGAATGGTATTGTCAGAGGTAACGAAGAGCACCTTCACATAATTGAAGGCCTTTCACAACCAATGTATTGTTTTTTTTCAACGACTTTGTGTCAAATTCCAGTTAATTTTGTTAACTAAACTTTACAACATTACAGCGAATATTGAATTTGAAACTCTGTGACGCTGTGTACGCGGTGATCTTATTGTTGAGGCTTCGTGCAGGTCGGGGACAGCATTGGCAAAGGGGAGTTTGGTGACGTCCTGCTGGGGGACTGGTTGGGTCGTAAAGTGGCTGTCAAGCGTCTCAAAGGCAACTGCCGGGCCGCCCAGCAGCTCCTCGATGAGGCCTCTCTCATGACGTATGTAATCCAAAGCCTTGGGAAAAACGCTTCTAATTTTAATGAATCAGGAATATTTTGCATTTTTGTTGAATTTTACTGAATGCGAAATAATTTAAAGGACTTTGTAGTATTCATTATCTTTCCGTTAGGGTTCTGATAAGCAAGGTGTCTTGCACAGAGGTATACTGTAATGCGTTAAATAATTTATTTAACCTTCAGGTTGGGTTGGTTTATTGGTTTTCTTTTAACACATCAGAATAATTGTAGACAATCCAAATTTAAGTACTCTACGATTTCACATGGTGTATTGCAGTTTTTCATTGTGATATGCTTAGCTAAATAAGAGAGCTCGCACCAATGTTACTGCCTTAATTCTAAAAATTACTTGGATAGTAATTTGTCTATTTCCCGTTTCTGGTTGAGGCATCGTGTGAGTCACTGTTCCATTATGTCGACTGCCGGATATACAAGTTTTTGAACCTGACCCGTCAAATTTTGTACCGAGTATCAAAAAGTTCAAAAATTACTACTAATGTAGGGTTCTGCGTCAGTACAAAATTTAGCCGAGTTTCCAAGTATGAATTTTCAACATTTACTCAGAGGCTTCACTCGTGTGTCCTGGTCAGATTTCATGGCGGTCCAATAAGAAAATTTTTGAATCTCAATATAGGGAAGGAAAGTTTCAGGACTCTAAATGAATGGTATTGATCTTGCATAATAACATGAAGCATGGCCAGTTTCAGTATATATAGGAGAGGATTAGTTGAAAAGGAGATTTCCAATCTAGCCACGCTTCCATGAAGCAAATGAAGTCTGATATCCTATTTTCGAACTGCTGGATGTGTCAGTAAAGAGACTTCATACTAACAACGTGACGCAGGAGCCTCACTCACGACAACCTAGTGGAGTTGCTGGGGGTGGTGTTCGAAGAGGAGGAGAGCATCCTGCTGGTGACGGAGTACATGAGTAAGGGCAGCCTCGTCGACTACCTCAGAAGCAGGGGCCGGCTGCATGTCACCAAGAGGAACCAGATCATGTTTGCTTGGTGAGTTGCTCATTAATTTTCTCATGTTTTATTCCGGTAAACGGGTTTGGGTATTAATATTCTCATTGTTTTTTCCTCTAAAGGGATTGGGGATTAATTTTCTCATTCTATGTTTCTATGAAGTAGATGTAGTACTTTAATGCAGTCTCGCATTGATGTTTTGGCACAACCATGGTCTTATATGTATATGACAACGGTAGCTTTTTCCAACGTATTTTCTTTTTAAGGAATCAACGTTGTGGCAGTCATAGCATTCGTCAACGTATTACCAGTTTGTTGTAACTTATGGGCTTTTATTGTGTTTATCTAAATCAATTATCTTTGTGGTACTTCTGCTCATATCTGTGGAATAATGCAGTTACTAATTAGAAATTCGACACATGTATGATCTGTTTTTCAACACAGAACCAGTAATATTGTTCGCATAACTACTAATATTTAAATAAGAAAAATGCGTTTCGTAAATTCTATGAATTTCATGTGTGCGATGTAGTTTCGTAAATTATGTAAATTTCATGTATGCGATGTTAATTCGTAAATTATATAATTTTCATGTTTGCGGCCTTTTTTATATAAATAAAGTAAATTGTATGCATGCCTCAGCGACACGGCAGCAGGCATGGCGTACCTAGAGTCACGCAACGTGGTGCACCGTGACCTGGCAGCCCGTAATGTGCTCATCAGCCACAACGACGTCGCCAAGGTCTCTGACTTCGGCCTCGCCAAGTCCTCTGATGCCAAGCTGGACGGCGTCAAATTCCCCATCAAGTGGACTGCCCCTGAAGCTTTGCGCCGCAATGTCAGTGCTAAGACCAGTGATGTCTTCTATGTATTATATAACGTTGTACTTTAAGTTTTCTTTGGGGAATTTAGTTATTTCAGTAATGGCTTTGAAATTGGAAAGCTTGTCACTAAATGGGTCACCTAGAATGCCTTGTTTTGCAAGGTCAATTCCAAGACCAATGAAATTTTCACCAATGTGGTACTTGAACTTTTATTTGGGAATTTAGTTATTTTAGTAATGGATTTGAAATTTGAAAGCTTGTCGCTAAATGGATCATTTTGGAAGCCTTGCTTTGCAATTTTTGAGATTAATGCTGCTGCTCGACCTCTATATTTATAGAAATGTATGAGTTGAGCACGTGCCATTTAGCAGGTATGTACAGGGTGCGGCAACATAACTTCCTTTTTTTAGAAAGAACTTCTTTTGAAAAAAAGGAAGTTATGTTGCCGTACTCTGTACCTTGTCGACCATCAACTTCGGTCACTTTAGTGCTGTCAAGAGGATCTATTTGCTAGTTTAATCACGGCTGAGTAGTACATGCACTGATGGTGATTCTCCTTCAGTGAAGCTCTTTGTTTGTCAGTAGGAATTTTGAACACCTATAAAGGTGTGCTATTAGTCTGTCCGATCGAGTGTCTCTAGCAAATGTAGAATTTTTTCTTGGGGGTCCTGGACTATTAAATAAATACTCGACAATAATGTCATTAGTCGTTCCAATGCCGATAATGGAAATAAGTTTCTGTGTCCAGTAGTAGTGTCATCGGTGCATCATAATACAATGACGAGTGATTTAATGAGTGTTTTATAGTTATTCCTCTTTTTTTTACAGATGTTCTCCAACAAGAGTGACATGTGGTCGTTTGGTATCCTTTTGTGGGAAATATATTCCTTTGGCAGAGTCCCTTATCCAAAAATTGTGAGTAACCGTCAGTCGTGGGGTAGTATTAACATAACAGTGAAATTAGTCGCTCTGATTCAGCGCAGTTGAAATTCTTTCTAGTGTTTGAGAAATCATTAGCATCAGAGGGGATAATTAGACTAAAAAAATGTTCTTTTCTTTGATCAATTTGAAATCTATAAATATTCAGTAACAGTTTACCGAACTTCATGAAGCTAGTGTGATGGAAGTTACGGTGACTAGAAAATAAAGCTCAGGTATGAGATCGTGGGGATAACAACGCACGCTAAAGTGGAGCAGTTCTAACTCAGAGCTTTCCTAGTCATCTATCAGTCCACTTGTGAAATGTGTTTGTCCCGATAAACTGATTATTCTACTAATCACTCTATTTTCATATTTTGCGCTGCCTCTTTGACACTGCTTAATTTACATGGCTTAATGAACTGATACCTCAGTTCATAAGGAATTAACCTTTTCACCCCGGATGACACACATATGTACCACCCCGGATGACACACATATGTACCACCCCGGATGACACACATATGTACCACCCCGGATGGTACACAAACATACTCCGGGGTGACAGGGCTAATGCTAATATGTGTATACTGACCGTGTATTTTGACGGTGTTCAGCCGCTGGCCGACGTGATGAAGTACGTAGAGAAAGGTTACCGCATGGACCCACCAGACAACTGCCCTCAGGAGGTTTATGCAATCATGAGCGAGGTCAGTGCTGTTGCTATTGTTTTCTTCTTCTGCTTGTCAACTCTTACCACAATAATATATCTTGATAACTAATGTAGTTATTCAGCTCCTTATTCTGTTCTCATTAGTTTCTAATGTACTAAATTTATTTACCTTCTATAAAAAGTTGGTTTGTAATTGCACTTATGTTGCTAGACCAAAGAATCAGTGGTACTGCTGAGCTTTCCAATTGGTGTTCTTCTAACCGTGACGAGAATGGGACTGTTCGAAAGTTGTATGACAGTTCTCGCTGTTTAAACAGGCCAAGATGATGTGTACCCAAAATACTAGGCCAAGATGATGTGTTCTAAAAGACCAGGTCAGATGTGTTCTAAAAGACCAGGCCAAGATGATATGTGTTCTCAAAAGACCAGGCCAAGATGATGATGTGTTCTAAAAGACCAGGCCAAGATGATACGTGTTCCCAAAAGACCAGGCCAAGATGATGATGTGTTCCCAAAAGACCAGGCCAAGATGATGTGTACCCAAAATACTAGGCCAAGATGATGATGTGTTCTAAAAGACCAGGCCAAGATGATGTGTACCCAAAATACTAGGCCAAGATGATGATGTGTTCTAAAAGACCAGGCCAAGATGATGATGTGTTCCCAAAAGACCAGGCCAAGATGATGTATTCCCAAAAGACCAAGCCAAGATGATAATGTTTTCCCAAATGACCAAGTTCAAAGTTTATTATTTGTTAACCTCATATTAGGTTTAGAGCTGGGCTTCTTGCTTGTCTTCTAAGGCGCAGGTCTCGACCATTCCTAGTTAGAAGTTCACTTGTCCAGGGTTACCCCGAGTGTGGCTCTGCCTTCAGTGCGAACTAGGATTTGAGTTGCATCCAGCGCTAGCTTCGTTTTAAGCAATCGAATGGTCAGGAGAGTCACAGACCTACAACTACTCGAAGAAGACTGGCTCTTTCCTGCAGTGTAATGTGCAAAATAGAAATTTGTTCTCCGTAAAGGATTGTTCGAGGAAAAAGACCACGGGTCTGTGACATTTCACGAAAACGTGTTGTTGCCATTTTTTTCGGGTGATGTTTTCGTTAATGAACGTACATTAATTTTAAATATTCGATGCTTAATGCATCAACACAAAGAGACTATTAATCCTTGTATTGTAGCTTATTTTGCACTAAATTCACACGTAAGAAGTGTTAGCGCAAGTGCGCTGTTCCATAGCGTGAGCGTCATTATATGCTCTACTAGTTTCATTGCATATATAATTAAAGTAAAATTAAAATAGTGCCAAAGGGGACGAATTGTTGTTGTGAGTAAGAATAAAGTGTAATGAGATGTGTGTGTTGACAGGCGTGGCGTCTTGAGTGTGATGAGCGGCCAACCTTCAAAGAAGTGCTGCGCAGACTCGAGGAGTTGAAGGAAATCACGCCTGCGTAACGCGCGGTCCTGCACCGTCCAGTGTGTCCATCTCTGTCCCTTGTCATCCTATTTGTCTTACTTCTGTATAGTTGACTTCTTTGTACGTTTGATTACTCGTGTCTATTTTTGCCCCTTGTCATTTTCGTCCTCATTTGTCCTTCAGATCTTGATTATCCTTCGGGTTCCTGCCCTGTCCTTTTGCTCATCATTTTCTGACTTGAACTGCATTGTTTCCTTGTCCAGTTTTTTCCTTTCTCTTGTTAATCATGTTTCCACTTTGTATTCCTCACGTCATATGTGTGCCACTGCGTGTGGGCTGTTTTGTTTTGCTCTCTGCACGTATTCGCTCACGAAATATTATTTATCTGATTTATGTTACTACTGTCCATATCTGCTCTTCATATACACTTCTTGCCTTCCTTTCCTATTTTTTCCGTTCACCATATTTCTTCCCGTTTACCCTGCTTCTTCATGCTTACCATATATCTTCCCGTTTACCATATACATTACATATTCCCATTTACCATATATTTTCCCGTTTACCATACTTCCTGTTCACCATAAATTTCACCATTTACCATACTTCCTGTTCACCATAAATTTCACCATTTACCATACTTCCTGTTCACCATAAATTTCACCATTTACCATACTTCCTGTTCACCATAAATTTCACCATTTACCATACTTCCTGTTCACCATAAATTTCACCATTTACCATACTTCCTGTTCATCATAAATTTCACCATTTACCATACTTCCTGTTCACCAAACATCTTACCGTTTACCATACTTTTCCCGTTCATCATACTTCTTTAGTCTGTCATAGCTTCAATTGTGTTATATGGTACACCTGATTTCAGCTGCACATGCTGGGTCCCAGGCATGTTGCTGGATCCTGATCAGCACGTCTAGAGACTGCACACAACCACCAAGGCTGCGTTACCGAGCTTCGCCCCGCGCTCGTCCCCAGTAAACCACGACACTAAACTACAATTTTTAAATTCCTTTAAAGTTTTCCAGTGGTGTCTATGCTTCGTTACCTGCTGGACGTGTGAAATTTGCCCGACTATTTGGTCTGTCTTGACGACAGCGACATCTTCAACCCTTGGCACGTACTGGTTTCTCGATGTTCTTTGAAGTTTTACTTTCTGTGTAAATTTTGTTTGCTTGAGTTTTTTCCAAGTTGTCAGGCTTGAATTTTTTGTACTTATGGCACTGGATCATCGTAGCATCTAAGTATCTATGATTGTCCCTAGGCCTAATCATATCAATGTTCCTTGGCAAATATATTGAAACTGTTTATCTGGCTTGGTGTTTGGTTGAACTCATTGCTATCATCTAATTTCCATACAAGCTTTGTTTTTTATTGATACTTGCTTTTCTGCTCTGTCTTCGGTCATTTTGTCATCTTCTTGACAAATTAAATATTTTATAACTTTCTCCTACATTTATTTTTCTTCAAAATCACCGCTAGTCATGAATATTAATGAACTTCCCTAGCATGACTGCCATAATGCTGGGGTGTTGCTTCTGACTCCATTTAGTCATTTAACTTCAATGAAAGAATTTTTCAAAGTCATTTATGTTGAAGCGATATTGTTTTTACAGTGAAAGTACTTGTCATTACCTCCTGTTTCTGGGTTCCTTTGTTCCTAGATAAACTAAGGAGTTTTTTTTTTTTGGTTTGCTGATAGTATGAGCTGTGGTGCTGGACTATGGATACCATCACATTTAGCGTCCTCTAGTGAAGTTCAAGTTTACATTTCGAATATTTTACATTAATAGGCAATTTACATCATAAAGAGCACAAACTTGAGCGTAACTGTTCGTGTTCCTTTAAGTAGGATTTGAACCTAAAATCATTGCACTAAATCTTACTTGACCTGCCTGTAACTTCTCAGCATAGGAATTGATCCATGCTTCAGCTGTTCTTCATCCAGAAAACAAATTGATTAAAACCTAGAATATTTTAAAGTGCTTTGAAGTATATTTTTGCTGCCTTTATTTGGATTTGAAGACCCTGTTCTGTTCAAGTACTGTGTTGAAGCATCCTCCTGTACAGTATGCGTAAGTATGTAAAGCACTGCCACATAATGTCCACCAAATCAAGGGGGTCTAGTTGATGTAAGGAAATATCAATAGTTCGAAAATTGTTAGCCTAGTGTTGAGTTGTGTATTTGCTTCTGTCGATGTCACTTGTGTGCTTCATGAATAGCTTCGTTCTCGATTTATAATTTTTGCTACAGAATTTGAGGTTTTGTTCAACTTTTGACACCCCAGGTGCAGCGTACACCGTGTAGTTGTATACGTAATAAAAATTTTCCTGTGGAAATTTCTGTGAAAGTTTACCATTATAAAACCAATTAACGAGAACACAACCACGATGTGTCAGCTTATTAGTGATGATGCGACCTCCTCATCTAACACACCTCGTGCCAAACATGACCAAGATGAAGCGCATGCAAGATTCATCGTTCATTAGGTGATCGTTCCAGCAATTTCTCTTGGACTAAATGACAACTTTACTTCAAACTGTTCTCTTCGTTTATTTTGCTTGATCCCATGTTCAACTGAATTGATAACTCGAAGAATCGTCACCTACTGGCCTTGACCTTTAATTGTCTGTGAACAAAAATGACGTTTCTTTCCCAATTTTAAATTAGACTAGTTATTAAATTTAGTACTTGCACCTACTCTGAATAATAATTGAAGGCCATTTAAATCAGTTACTCAAAGTGCATAGGATATTTGAATTATTCAAAGTAACAAAGTTACGGAATTGTACGTTTTTAACTTTTATTTCCTTTTATCATGTGGCGTATGTTCTACTCAGCTTTCTTAGTGAGAGCTTTTCACAAATTCTAGGATTGTGTCCTTTACCTTTATTTGGATTCTAACTGCGCTTATTAAAAAAAATATACTAAGACTATCTGTTCCTTACTGATTGCACAAAGTCTCTGCCCGCACTCTGTCCATTGTAAAAGCCAATATCTGTTAACTAGAACGGGCACTCACCGTAGTTTCACTGTAACGGTACACGGGTAGCCCGCTTATTGGTGACCCTAGTTTCGCTGTCATAAACCACTAGAAGTCTAAGTTCGTTGTCTAGCCTTTAGGTAGAGCACATGTTCTCATTGGAATCGAATTTGTGATGGAAGGTAGCGTGTATAAACCGTGGTGTTGTGAGTAGATATCGTATTATTCATTCTCAAGTTTCAGTTTAATTTCTCCTATTTGTATTTAACTTCCATGTTGGGCCACTCTTAGTTACGATGAGTTAAAATTATGTGGGTCCAATTTTGTGAAAAATATTTTGGGTTTACTTTCTAAACAGACCGTGTGTTCTTAAAAATTCAGATAATATTAGATCGAAGTGTTCACATGCCTTAGCACATTTTCAATTTCAATGTAGCTTAAATTTGTTGTGCAAATATCCCTGCCCTTAATACGACAAACTATGAAATTAAAGTAGTAGTTCTCCAAGCACCCGAAGGTTGGATTTTGTTATAACATTCCTTTATACTTTCCTATCTGCCTCCAACTGCCTTGTGCGCTTTAACCGTTGCTTAATATTCTTATCTAATATAAACATTCTTTTGTTACTATAACAACCATGTCATGACGAGAATTGAATTACCGATGATATTTTGAATTTCGTGTTTATGTATTCCTGTACTTGCAGTATCCAATACACACAAATCAAATCTCCCATCATTATTGGAAGAACGCAGTTTTGTGTCCAATTCACCTGCTAGGGAATTATGTTGATTATCTTGAACAATTTCGCTCTGTGCTAGTAATGCTAGCAACTCCAGCTGGAAGAAAGGATTACGTGTTGCTGGAAGCTGATGTGAGATTAGATTTGTAGGAAGGCAGGCCGTATTGCTGCTACTTCTACTACTTAATCTCGTGTGGATGCAAACTGACAACCTGCACGAACAACCTCCTGCTCTAATGTTATTAGATACTTAATCATTTGTCAATGTTTGTTTCGTTGAGATGGTGAGGTGATCGCTGCCACTGTTGAAGCGCTCTAGAAGTATGTGTAGGGGAGGGGTTAAAAGACATGTTTTTTGATTGCAATAATAGGTTTGCAAAAGATTATCTACGGGAGAAAATATTAAGAAATGATTGCACATAACCATGAAGTCATGTAGTAAAAGAGCGTTTTCTAGCAGTCTGAACGGTTTCGGCGCATTTCTTAGTTGAGGTTTTGCAGCTGGCATTTATCAGTTAGTAAATTATTGCTCGAAAGACCTTTAGATGGGATTTTTATAATTTATTTTGACGTTTAGGCATGGTAATAGTTCTCTGGATCTACACTACTAGCTGTGTAATTATTTCATTTTGGAATAATAAATGTTCACTTTTAAAGATTTATCTAGTTGGGCTCTATAATCCCAATCCCATCTTCGCCATTTTCTACTTAACGCTCATTGAGGTTTGCTACTAGTGCGTCTTTGTAGCTGTAAAAAACGGTGAAGTTCCGCTGCAAATGGTAGCGGAACAGAGCATTCTGTTCTGAGTCTTGCAATGACTATCTCCTGATACCGTGTATCACTGCCGAGATCGCTTTTGTTCTGGTTGAACTAGGAATATTACGAGTCTTGGGTATATCCATCAACTGAGTAGTGCAAGCGTCGTGTTCCGCTTCCTATGTTTGAAAGCTTCATAGAGTCCATTGAAAACGGAGATATTTGGAAGTGGTGCAAGTCCTTCCTTTCGATGGACACCAACACGATGGCATCCAGTGCAATGCTCGTGTGCGCTACTTCCTAGCTTCCTGAGTAACTTGGTTGTGAAGAGGATGTGTTCGATCATGGATTCATGACACGCTGATATTAAATGAGTTATTTGAGGGGTATTTCATACTCCACTGATCCGTGGGACTTTGTTCAGCTTATTTGTGGGGGTTCTTTAAAAAATGACTTGTTTTCTCTATGATAATTTTTTTGGCAGCCACCATAATTTTTTCATTTAACCATAAATATTTCATTTGTAACGGAGCACAGTCTCTGTTATTGGTGGGTGAAAGTTATGGTGCAATGTAAAGCATGGAGTAGTTCTATATTTTGTTGATTGTGAATTGTATGCGATTATACTGATTTCAATTTTCTCTTTTCACGACCTGATTTTAAAGTAGGTCTTGATGCGTGTGTGTTATTTGTTCTTCATTTATGAGATGCTCATTGCGCATTGAAACCTGCAGGGAAATTAATTCTCAGTAACGACGAGTGTTCATAAAGCCTCTATTTTAATTACACATTTCTTAACAGTTTCCAATGTCTTGAGATATACGAGGATCATTTACAAAATTCTGATCATATATAGATGTAGAAATGTCTTCAGCGCATCCGTCTTTAACCAGTAGTTAAGCAGAAAACAATGTGTTACTCTGAACCCTGTTCTCACTTCCTGTTCACGAATCATACTCGTACTCCTACGAGTTGAGCGGCCAGCCTGTCATTCCTTGCTTCCTTCATCCATTTAACCCTTTCCTGCATCAATTTTAGATATTGCTACAAAAAATTATTCACGCCGTATTTTGGGCTTAATTGCAATAGAATAAGAATACAAACTTTATTTTTTTGAGGTGTCCGTTTACTGACCGTTTAAACGTACGCCAAACGTTTTAACACTAGCAATACAAGTTATGTAACAAATTCTGAAGCTTGACAGTGTACAGGAAAGGGTTAACTTATTATCAACTTTGGTTGTTGACGCCTCTTGTCGTTTTATTTCTAGTGTTTTTTCTATATTCCATTTATCATTCATTGTATGTTGATCATTTACTGGGGCTTGTGAAGTTTTGTGCTCAATTGTGATTATTGAATACCGTGTTGTTTCTTTGTAAATATATTCTTGTGGCTTTCCGTTATGTGTGGTTTTGTACATATTTAATTGCAAATAGAACGAGGGTGATGACACCCGAATGTTTGAATATACTGGAGTTTTTAGGCGTCTCAGTGAATCCTGGAAATGGTTTATCCTTGCACTGGAAATACCGGACTTCGTTTAGCCATAGCTAATAAACTGCAGTTGTGAGCTTTCTATTTTGCTGAGTGTTGTTTATTACAAAAACCTATAAGTTTTCATCGTGGTTTTGTGTCAAGCTTTGGAGCTTGTGGTGTTAAGTGTTGGGCACTGTGACCATGTATGTAGCGTCTGTTATAGAAGTGCTGTGTTTGGTGGAGTTGAGCTTGCTGAACTTGGAACTTCTACATTTCTTGAAGTGAAAAACTTGAGTAATTATTGTCCATAAAGCGAGTTAATCTCTATTAGCATTTCATTTGAAAGTCAGTTAACAGTGTTGCGTTTCTACTTTGAAAGTGAGCTAGCTGTGCTTAAACATTACTTTGTTGTGTTCGTGGAGCGAATAAAGCTGTGAGTTACGTCAATCTTCAGCTGGTGATCATGCGGTAAGGCAAATATCGTGTGTAGAAAGAAGGACTTGATGGCAGAAAAATCTATTTTCACAAATTATTACACTAGGGTGCAGTTTGCCTCTGAAAAATGAGCGTTAATTTATTTCAGGCCTGATTATCACACGTTTCTGGGGAATGTAACGGTAAGCGTTGGTGTGTAACGTGTTACAAGAGCTAATCTGTTTGTGACCTCGTGCAAGGTTATAAGTGGCGTCAAGATGTGATACTGTGTTATTTGGATTCTGCGGTATTATGTTAGACAACGTTTTGTGCCTGTGTACCCATGTGTCGTCTCAGACATCCTACCCTCGAAATCAAGTCATCAGATTCTATTAGAAAATAGTATGAAAACTCACTGGTATCATGAGGTAGTAATTGCCATCTACACAGGCAGAACAGCTTTTGTTGATCCATTTTGAAATAAATGTAAAATGACCTTTTCTCTCGAGGCATGCTAAGCAAAAAAAGTTGAACGAAACGGCGGTCTAAACTAGTAAGCATGCACATTCCAACTGCATGAAATTGCTTAATCCATTCTTTAAACTCGTTGATTTTTGTGTTCAAGTTCAGGGTCTGATCATGTTTGAAATTATTACGGGCACCAACGAGAAATTTGAGTAAAAAAATTTCACATAGGCAACGTGAAAAAATGAATACAAGCTGTGCTAGTTCCATTTTTAGAATCGCTATTACGCCAGTAACAGATGTTCGTAAAAATACACCATAATTAATTTCGACTCTGTGTTTATGTGTGAAGTCTCGGAAAGTGTTCAACATTTGGAGACGATAATAACCAAAAATGAACTGTTGCAGCTCTGGAACTCTCAGAACTCGTTCCTCAAAAAAATGCGGAACGGCTTCCCTTCACTGAGTCGCATATCACCGAAGTTATATTTAACACGGCAAAGCAGAGGCTTAAATATCTTCTACAGACTGCATCTTGTTGATCGGTAAACGCAGCTCTAAGTGAAACTACATCGAAAACGACGTACAAGTAAGAGCTAAAAGAACTGCATTAGAAGGCTGTATAATGCAGCTTTTGATAAGATCGTCTGAGAAGAAGTCTCACTTCTATTACTTTTATTTTCACTGGTGTTTTGAAACAAAAGCACTTCCGCACAATTTATTGAAAAAAATATATATTTTTACATTTATGATCGCACTCAGCAAACAACGTCACGTGACCAAGCAACGAAAATCGACAATTTCTTCATTAGATTTCGTCTGGACACTTCAAAACACCAAGACAGCTACCACTGTTCTTTGTTACACCATTCCGTGTGCCACCGTTACCTTCTTTGACTTTTGGATCAACGAACATGACTTTACACAGCCTTGTCACGACGAACGTAATTGTGTGTGTCAAAATTGTATCATGCAATGCTTTAGGAGAGGGCTTAGAAGAAATGGCACTAAATGTAATCAGAATCCAGCTACTAAATTTTATATCATTTGATGGACTCAAGCCGTAACGGATCCTAATGCATTTGACCTGCCAAGTCAAGTTTTGAGTGTCATAGGAAACTTTGTTCTTCACGTCTAGTGTGAAGCAAACCAAGTTTATGCCAACATTTTTCAATGGTAATATTTAATTTTCCCGTTTGTCTGTGATAAGACGTGCGGAGTTGCATGAGGGCATCAGATCTTCAGGTTCAAGTCTAATGTTGGTAAGATATAATCCAACTAAACACCTCTGCTATTTCAGGACATGCCGACTTGTAGGATTTATTAGGTTGTTACAAAAATAATGGCCGATTTCAGAAGCCTTCGAGACCTTCGAGCGGCCATTATTTTTGTTACAACGTAATACATGTACATATTCGTCTTGACAAACGTGAATCGCTTCATCGAGTTGAGCAATTTTTTTGTACATTTCTGTTGTACAGTTTGTCGTGCCTGCATCCAAGTGCGATCATGTTCTTATGTTTAAACGAAACTTGTGTATGATACTAAATTTCGTGGTGCTGATTTTCTTCCAGTATGTGTTGCAGAATAACTACGAACTCGGTGAGGTTTTCGGCCGAAATTTTGGTTGGCTTGCACTACTGTTCGTTACGAAAAATAATGAAAATAACCTTCGACTTTACAACGAGCTTTCTTGTAAGATCTTCCAGTGTGTGATACGGAAGTCCTTCGTCCTGTTTAATCATAGATTTTGCAATTTGAAGTTTCGTGTTGAAAAAGTTTATATTATTTGTGTTTTGAAAACAATGAGCTGCTAAATATTTATTTTCTTAACGTTTGATCACCCTGCAACCAAACCATTTCATTTACGAGGCGTTCGACAATATTTCTAGTGAAGCATTTCTGGTTGTCTAGCTTGATTCCTAGAAAATTTGAGATGCGTGATTATGTATGGAGAAAATAAATTGATATCGAAGTTAGTCAATAATGGTTCATTTGGAAGTAGCCTCAATGCACTTTTCAAAATGTAAAACTTCAATGTTATCTTAAAATTTGAGGTTATTTCAGCATCTACTACGGTAATAGACTGCTACTTGTAGTGGTCGTTAAAAATGAACATAGAAGAACGTTTTCACGATAACTTTTCAATAGAATACACGTGGTTCTTTACGAGCAGATGCTTGGCATGAGCTCTTCTGTTTCTTCCTCTTGTGTGTGCCGACTTAAATTGAAGGGTGGACAATGTGCTGTCCACCCTTCATATAGTAAACTACTGGATCGTAATCGCCTCTGTCTGCGCTGTGTTAGCGACAGCACGGGAGTGGACTACTTGCATTTTTTCCCGTGGAAAATATATTATATTTACCACGGGAAAAAATGCAAGTAGTCCACTAGTGCTGTCCACCCTTCAATTGACATGAATCTCTATCGTTTGGACCTTCCTCGATTTGGCAGCCGTCAGATGCTTACGTTGTCACTTTTGAAACTTCATTGAAACTCGTAACACATTTCGTCTATAGAACTGAAGCGTAATTTAGCATTGAATTGTTTTGTTTCTATGGAACACACCTTTTGTAATAACTGATTATATCTGGGAAGTAGAAATAATCGAGTTCTTCTAACAAATTGGACCTCTTACATCTGGCTAAGGTTCTGTTAAAAATTTCTTGGCGTGCTATAAAATAATCTTCTCTATGACTTGTCATCACCTCGTGTTGTGTCAGTCTTTGCAGAAGTCCTCAAATATGTTTCCTGTTTAACTGTTGTTTGAGTTACCGATATTAGCAGTATGTTTTTCCTACTTAGTGTGTGTCAATGGTCTATTCTTGTTGCAATACTGATTATTCAGTATTGCTCTATCGACTCTTAAGATACATTGTGAATCACGCTACCGATCGTAAAGGATACAATATATCATTCCCCTTTTAATTTGTCTCGCACTTTCTCGCTCTAGCTGCATGCTACGTAGCGTACGAATCCGGTTAATCTTACGTATGTGTATAGGTGTGCAGTGTACGTCGTCCAGTTATTTCTCACTTAAGTAGTGAACCACACTGAAATTGCCTAAGGTAGAAATTTCGTAGTTTGGTAAATCTATCATTGGTTTTCCGAATTCCTCTGTAGAAATTTATTCTTATACGTCTGGATTAATAAGTCCATCTCGTGGATCAGGTAGTATACCTGAACTCCTCGACACGATATGCAGGTCGTTTCTAACCTCGCCAGTACATATATCCAGAGAAATAAAGCGTTCATCAGAGCTAGCCCTAGCCTATCCACTATAGTATCAACAACGCTTGTCATCGGAGTTTGTTTTGGGTTTTGCATTAGGCCTTGTTTTATTTTTAATTTCCTTTTTGTAGTTGTCACGGATGTAATAGCTTTTCACACGAAAGTTGCTTCTGTGTCTTACTTCTTTTCAACTCCCGTTATAGTTTCTTTGAAGTGTTCATCAAATCCTTGTCAGCTAAGCCGACCGAGACACTAGAAAACACGTATTTTTGACATACGTTTTATAAACTTTTCATTTTGAAAGGTCACCTTAGTTTTACGTTCACGAGGTTTAACACGTTGACTCCGAAGTGGTACGTATGTGGACCACTTAGGTTAGGTTCTGTAATTTTTTCAGATCCTTCTAGTGATTATGCGTACAAAGTGAAGATTTACACCGGTCATGCAATCGGAGTCAACGTGTTAAACTCCATATAGAATAGAATAGAATAGAATGAGGCTATGGGAACGAACCTTCTGGCCCATTCTTGGGTCGGATAATTACTTTGATAATTATTCGATGGTTTACCCAAGTCCCATGCCGTATTTCTAGCCGCGTCAACCATGTCGGCAGCGGGATTCAAACCCGGGTCTTCCCGCTCGCAAGCAGATTCCCTCACCAGTCGACCAAGCTGATGATGCCATATGGTACCGTCACCATTTTATTCAAGTTGATTGCGTTAGTTAATGACTTGACAAACCGCTATTGCTCTTCATTTTTTTCTCTTTCCAGTAATAACTGTTTATGGTGTTAAAAGATTCACTTGTTACAGTTAAGGGGAATGTGCATTATGTTTTCATCACAATTACTTGCACCATTGCATTTGTATATATTGCAGGACGCGAACCTTTTCAAGTGTGAGATCTTCGTTGCGAGCTGACAGCGGAATTTTAGCGTGATAATTATTGCCGATACATCTTGATGCTGACTAGGGATCGCTCTGGTGCAGCATCGCTCTGTGCCAACTATTCACTTTTAGCACAATGTAAAACAAATATGTTCTGTTTGTGTACCTGTGTTGAGCGAGTGAAACCGATACGTTTGTGTGTAATAATATAACTATAGAATATATTATTTTCTGCGCGTCTATTTTTCAATCAACCTTCAATGTAATCGGGATGTCCCATGTGTTTTTATGTAATTAGTGAAATCTTAAGAATATTGATCTGTGACCCAAAAATATTTGGCATTTCACTAGAGACCTTAATTGTGCGAAGAAAACCCACTCAGGTGTGATCAAGGATCTTGTTCGTAATGATGGTGATCATAGAATAATGTTCGTGCTGATTGTTACCGTTGACTTGCATCAAAACCTAAAAGAATATAATTGTCTTCGAGATCATAAAAAACTATGTACCTCAATTCCAGTATATTTTGGAGCCTAACTGACTACATCTAACTGTATTTTCATAAATTGTGTACTTTCAAGAATAAGATTTTTGTTGACAGCTGAAAATGTAAATTTTTAGTGGTAAAGTTTTTTTAAGAGTAAATCGTAACTGACGTATAGGAACACAAGTGTTTGCCTTATTTACATAGAATCTAACTTTCATGGAATTATTTCTGCTTGCCTCAATAAATGAGACAGATTTGGTTGCTCACTGAGCAGTATTGGATTACCTGATCCGAAATACTTTTCTGGGGGCGCATCTGTAATTCTTTGTTCCTAGGTGCAGAGATTTAGAGTTCTGATAGAGCGGCTATCTCGCAAGCCTTTTTCTCCGATCAGTTTCCCACTCTGTGAAATAATCACATGCCTGTATATGTGATGTGTAATCACGGTTACATACACATGGAAAATCATTAAGTGATTGCTCTAACAAAAGTATTTAAAAGCTCAAACATTTCTCTATCCTGCTTAAGTGAATTTTGTTGTTAAAATATAACTACGCGTCTAAAACAGTGTTTCTCAAAGTGGTCCGTACCGCCCCCCTGGGGGCGTTGAGGGAATGCAAGGGGGCGGTAGAAAGGTACGCCTTGAATGGGGGGTGTATATTACTGTATAATATACAGTAATAGAGTCATTAGCGGGCGGTGGAAAATCAAATAGTGTCGTAAGATTGAAAAAACTTTGGGAAACACTGGTCTAAAAGAATGGCTCCAAGCAATTATCTACTTGTGTGCTCGTGCTGACATACCGGCTGCTCTCACACCTGGTGCTTGTCAAGTTCGCAATTTATCAGCCCGCAGACTCCATATATTGTATCAGCTCTGTAGCGTCACTTAAGATAGAAACTACTGGATAACTTTCAGCCATAAATCTAAATTGCGCAAAATAAAGCGGAACTGTTTTAGCAAGCAAGGCAATTGCCGTTTATCTTCTTGACGGCACCATACCAAGCAACGAGCGTATCTCGAGCTATTATGTTCGTACCTAGAAATAGCGATGGATTTAAAGTCAGATAGATTTTTATAATGTGTCAGAATATCCTTATTTGGCTTCACTACAATTGCTGGGATAGTTTGTTTGAAATTACAGTTTTTGTGTAGCTAATCTCAGTTTATATATCATAATATGTAAGATCACACATGGAAGGGCCATTAATCAGCTTGGAGCAAAGATTTTCCCGTTACCACGGTTTACTTCTCAGCCAAATTAAAATTCATTTGAGTTGCTTACTGAAACCGGATGCACGAAAATAAAGTAAAAGAATCAAGTGCCTCGATACTCTGAAGTCTTCGCGTTCACAAGATTGCAACTTTATTTACGAGTTGGTAATACACGCGATTTTAGATCAGAGACGCTCCTCTAACGTTCAAGACCGCATAATGCTAATACTGCATTCAGACTTGAAAACTTGTTTCTCGGCCTCTACCGCCAGGATGGTCTAGTACAGGACTCATAATGAGGCATACTAAGTCGCCTTCTGAAACCGTCTCGAGTTATTTTGCCTCTTTACTTTCTTTAGCTGCACTGAATCTACTTGTATGAAAAAAAAATTAAAAGCTGCATTTAATCAACTTGGTAGAAGTAAATCACATGGATGAATGTTAAAATGAGCTCAAAAATAAACGTGTGCTAAAAGACTTCGGTATCAGCTATAAATGGTTGGTAAAAATGGTATTAATCTTGAAGTTATCTTTCCTCAGTACTGGTAGCATTATTGAAGTTTTATAGAGTACGCTACAGGATCGAAATTAACAGTTAAGAAGACTTTGGTTCATTGAAGATAAATTCTTTAATTATATGTTTAAATTCATCGTGACAGAGAATTGTCTTTAAAAAATTACTTTGGTGTTTTGGGTTAAAAGTATTCCACCAAAATTGCTTTTTAAATGATGAATTTAATTCTCTATAACAGTGTTTCTCAAAGTTTCTTCAATCACCGCCCCCTTAGGACACATTGATATTCCATCGCCCCCTAATGATTATATTACTGTATATTATACAGTAATATACGCCCTCCATTCAAGGCGTACCTTCCTACCGCCCTCTTGCATTTCCTCAACGCCCCCAGGGGGGCGGTACGGACCACTTGGAGAAACACTGGTCTAGAATGTGTTCTTGATTGCTGGTATTTCATTACAGTGTCCGAGACCTTCAGGAAAGCAGACGCAAACCTTGATAAAAAACGAAGCTTTTCACAACTTCTTTTTAAGAGTTATCAATTCAGCGCAAGGGGGCTTGAGTATTCAATGGGAAACATGTTCGGCAATATCATTCGTATTAAATAACCATTTAAATAATATGAAATGGTCTTAATTGGTTACGATCCCAGGTTGTTTATCAAATTGTATAGTAATGATTCATCGCAACACACATTGCATAAAGCAGAAATTACTTCTCGTGTTCTTGGGGAAACTCTTGAAGAGCATGTCAAGAATGAAGCTCACTGTAAAACCTCTCTCAAGGTAAAATGCATGTAAGTTCATGCAACAATGCTGAGCATTTGAAAACTACATTGTTACTAAGACCCTTCCGTGCGATGCGACAGGAATTGCTTTATATTTCCCAGAAGAAACCTAAAAATTTACTATGCTGTCGATCACACTTTCATATCAAAGCCTTTTCTAAAACGTTTTAGTCAGAAGCATAAATTTTCCTGTCGTAGAAGACTTCATTGAGACGATAATTTCACTGAATATTACGCTTGTCTATGGTCCAGTGAACGGATTCTGACATAGCAAGAAGAAACTGGTCTGGGTTTAGTAGCCCGAACTTGAGCGTTGTCACTTGAATGATGAATAATGGGGCTTTGATATCGTACGAAGCATGTCCCTCCTAATCTCTGCCATTAGCGTTGAAAGCCTTGCTCTCTTGCGAGCACCTTCTGGAAAACTCGTTTCTCTTGTGCTACATTTGTTTGAGCCGTATTTTTTATTTAGGTTCGGAATGTCATGGAAATGATTGTAGCTTTTATATCAAAAAAGGAACTAAAAATTTCAAAATCAATGAATGTAAAATTATTGAAAACAGAATTTTGTAACATTTGAAGGTGACAGAAGTTCTTACGCAAATATTGTTTCTTGCGAGTCTTTTTCCATTGTGACCTTAGTCAGTCTCTGGACGGGTTTTAGCTTAAAAGATTTAAGTTCCATGTCTCGCTACCACCCAACACACGGACTCTCTGGATACACTGAGTTGTGCTACCATCTCTCTCATTGGTCCCCGTAAACGTCTCGCAATTTTTTTCTTCGTATTCTCAGTAATTACAGTTCTTAGACAATTTCTCTTGTTGCAATCTTTCGTACTATGGTTTCCCGTAAGCGTTTGATAACCCGTATACAATTCAGTGTCCAGATTTTGATATTTTTAGAACATTTTTAATTTTACTCGGAGCGTTTCCTGCGTGGTGAAGCCCTCGATTGTATTTAGTTCTCTTTATATTGTTGTAAACAAAAAGAACAGCTTGAATATTAATAAAAATGACTTAATCTGAGTGTTTAAAGCTCACTGGTAAATTACGATCCATGATTCGTGGTTTGAATTTAAAGTCATTGTGTTTTGAAAAACTTGGGCATGAATTCAAATAGGAAAAAAATACACGCAAAATAAAATTGTGTGGGATATTTTGTATCACTTTGTCTTAGGAACCTGTTCATAAATCCTATGAATAAATCTCTCACTGTATCGAGCTTGCGTGACTTTCTCTTGCACTGCAGCTACGTACAAGTAAAATACTTGGATCCCAGTACAGCATGATGTTCCCTCAATTATGTAGGACAAAGTAATCTCTTTGAGCGACTTATCAGTACGGTTGCTGTAGACCAGTGTTTCTCAAAGTTTTTTCAATATATTTTCACTCTATAATCACTATTTGATTTTCCACCGCCCCCTAATGATTACATTACTGTATATTATACAGTAATACAATATGCCCCCTATTCAAGGTGTACCTTCCTACTGCCCCCTTGCATTTCCTCAACGCCCCCAGGGGGGCGGTACGGACCACTTTGAGAAACATTGTGGTCTACAGTGTAGACCACTACAGTGTTGAACACTACAGTGCAGACCACTACAGTGTTGAACACTACAGTGCAGAGCACTACAGTGTTGAACACTACAGTGTAGACCACTACAGTGCAGAGCACTACAGTGTTGAACACTACAGTGTAGACCACTACAGTGCAGACCATTACAGTGTAGACCACCACAGTGCTCCACCTGCAGTCGTGTCTGGATCGAGCATTGGCCTACGGTGGGTGGAGGTCGGTAAGCTTCGTTTGCCCCAACGGTTCCCAAGTCCCCAACCTGAGGTACATGTACCTCAAGGGGTACATTTAATTATCTAAAGGGGTATATTTGATGTTAGTTTATAGTTCCTCAAACCTAAAAGTTCTATTAAAAATTCAGTGGTATTTTATTTTCCTACTCATCTTTTTGTCATAAAAATTCAGGGGTACATGATCATCTATCAAAATACTGACGGGGTACAAGGACAGAGAAAGCTTGGGAACACCTGGTTTATACCATTAAAATCGAGTTTCTTGGGCAAAAGTTATTATAGAGCTTTCGAAGAATTTCTTAGCGTAAAGAGTTGATGTATTTATCAGGAATCAACTGCAACAGCTTAGATGGATTTACATTAAATAAGCTTAGTGAGTTTGAATAGGCTCGATTTACTTGAAAGAAATTGCTTTCTGGATGCATGTAGTTGCCAGCTGCTCACAAAGTTACGAGTTGCAAAAAATGTACAAATACAACAATTAGAAAAAAGAAACCTGGCATATATATGCTGAAAGGAAAAAAAGAAAGAAATGAAAATACTTGATTGCTGGTTATAAACTCGCAGAAATTTTTGCTGAGACTAGCCTTCAGCTATGCTCAAGCCCTAACGGCGTATTGTATTCAAATACTATTTTGCGTAAAAATAAAATTAGTTATTTTCATTTCTTCATAGTCGTCTGCCCACTTTTTGTTTGTTCACCCACTCTTCCCCATTAATAATTTATGGAGAATATACACAAATGCAGAACAGCACAACAACACCCGAGCAGTTCTATTTTGCCTTCTCTCAATGTTTCAAATACGCATAATTACCAGTTCTGTTAGAGCTCTTTGAGAAATTGCCACGATAGTGCAATGTTCTTCCGCAGGGTAATCAGGTTTACGAGTAAACAGCCTCCGGGATGACTGGATGGACTAGAACACGACCACTCTATTATGTTTTCCCCTGCCCAGTGACTTATAGGGATATACGATACACGGCTCTCATCTGATAATGTGTAGTACTAAATCGAAAACATTGCAGTCATAAAAAAATCAGATGATGTGAACTTTTTATCACTTGTAATCAATCATTCGACGTTATTAATGACAAAGAATCAATATTCCGTGAAGTACGACGGGAAATTTATAGGTAAAACAGTAAAAAATCAATGAAGCTCGCAGATAAAAAGTTGAGTTCATTTTTAACATGTCAATGAATCTGTTCTTCTAAACTGCATTCATGCATTGAGACAATTACTCTTAAAATATAAAGTGAACTATTGTTTATTCAATGTGTATCATTTAATTATGGTATTGGAAATTAATTATGAAATTTCTAACTTAAGTCATTAAAAATTGCCTTTTTACTTTTCTTGACTATGAAGAAAAATCCTAACTGTAGAAAACTGGGTCACTGGCACTGTGTTGAAAGCAACAGAAGGCGCTTGATCGGAAGAGAAGTGAGATGAGGGCAGTTACGTGCAGCAAGAGTTTTTGTTAATATTAATGTGATATACTTCCACTTGCAGCATTTTTGACGATGAAGAGGATGACTTGGTTGTCAAAATTACGTGAGTATTCTAATGATATTATCCAGGCTTTTCAAGTTGTGAGAACGTATTAAATGTTTGCATTACAAGTATGTATTCAATGAACTCAATTATTCAAAGCCTCGAATGACGTGCACCTTTCAAATATCTTCAACTATTAAAATTAGGTTTGAAACTGATTGAATATCTAGATTTACTTGCCAGATTTTTTTACGTGTTGGTAACACTGAGGGATACATTTTATATGATTTTTAATTGATTTAATCGCAACTTCATATTTCCGGCATTATTACATGACGGTAAGTTAAATTTAAATGCGTGTTTTTTGTTGTTGTTGAAAATGCGAGTTGCTATCGCATATGAATATTTTATTCAACATTGCATAAAATAGAAAACTTGATATTTCCAACAGCATTATATGACGGTATGTCAAATTCAAATACGTGTTTTTTTAAATTGTGAACAGCTGTCGAATGTGAATATTTAATTTTACGTTGCATAAAATATAAAACTTGACATTTCCAACAGAATTACATGACGGTAAGTCAAATATAAATATGTATTTTTTATTTTAAATGCGAACTGCTGTTGAATTTTCACAAAAAATTTTCGAATGACGACCGCTAGTTTCTCCTCTACACACCGACCTCAAACTTGTGACTGTGGCGATTTTTTTTAAAAGTGGGAGCTGTTCCAGGCCATTTTCGCCATAGATGTTTTTGTTTCAGCAGTTGAAGGCGCATAAAACATTTGCATTATGGTTTGGAAAATATGAAATGGTATTCAACTTTTTGTTTGGCGGTGGTTCCTAGCGTAAACCTGGTTGAATGTGGGTTTATAATTCTGCAACACGACGTAAAACTAAAATTACATACTTATAAGTATCCGATGATCTTAATGAATAATTTTCGGATGCTAACATTAAATGTACCCCTTTAGATATGTAAGCAAATCTACTTCTAGGGGTACATGTACCTCAGGTTAAGAAACTCATGAGCTATGCAGAGGTGCTGTGGCGGTCAGAACGCCCACTGAATTCTGCACTCTATTGCTCACGCTATTCTTGAACATTTTGAGTTTAGATTTTATCAAAAAGGCAGGAACAAGAACTTTAGTTATATGGATCCTGGAATGTTCGACTTTTCAATTTATTAGCTGCATCACTATCGGTGTTTTAATTAAGATTTGAAATCATTGTAAATTATATCCTCCGTACTTCATGTTTCATAGTACGCTATTTTTTGACTCTAGTATGAAAAACAACGCACCTGCGTCAAATAAATAATGATTGGAGTTTCCATACATGAAAAGAAATTCTTTTGTTCCTATCATTGAAGTTTCCGTATGTAACATGTGTAGTAAAAGCACAGTGTTCCCTGGTACCCATGTGCAATAGTCTTCCTTTGATTACCATTGCATTTCAACTGGAATGTACAGTATTTGTTAAAGCAAGCTGTACGCAACGATGCTGGTGTGCCCAAACAGTTCGGTATTGTTTGCTCCTGTAAGTGGTTGGGAAGTTGATGTGCTCTTCGTGTACCGTTAACCCTTTACTGTCTGAATTAATTTTAGCAGTTCACTCCTTCTGCACTGCTTGTGTTGAAACTAGTAAGCCCGTGTGAATAATAATGCAACACTTGACTGAGCATAAACAGAACATGTTCCGTACTCGTCACACTCTTTTGCTAGACTCTATGTTTTTAATAACAGCCGCTATAAGCATTACTTTCCTCTGTGACGAATTCGTCACAGCTAGGAATAAAGAGTTAAGTGGATATAAAGATTGTTTGTTTAAAGCGATCAACTATCGCTCGATTGATTTCGTTAGCGTTACAACTCGTTCCTACTGAAAAAAAATTTTACTTCTAAAACTCGCGTAAATAAGGAAGTGCACTCAGCCGAGTTCCCTTTCATTTATGAGATGTCAACTTGCGTCCTGTGAGTAGTATACCTGTGCCGCATCTCTGTTTTTAATGCAAAATATTTTCCACTATGAAGTGTAGAATTATACCGCAGTCGTTTTTTCTTAAACAATAAAGAAAACTGTTCTATTCAAGGGTAGACTAGTGGATGATGGATGGGAAAAACCTGAAAACGAAGAGTAAGGTTTAAAAAAATATAACCATTGCATTTGTTCATGTGGTATACTTAACGTGATTTGTTATGTCAGTGGACAATATGCAATCCTATTAAACTCTATAGGATGAAAGAATCAAAAGGAAAATAAACCGTTAATAAACAACCCCTTCTATTAGGTTGGCCGGAAAATAATGACCGATCTGAGAACAAATTTTTTTATCTGAAATAATTACCACTAAGTATGATTCAATTAGTCAAAGTACGATCTTTGAACAGCCATGCATCTTTACAATCAATCAATTAGATCATTAATGCCGCATTGATAACAATCCTTCGGCTTTAATGTTCAGAAATCCTCGAACACAAATTCCACCTATGTTTTCGTTCTGCAATTTTTGTTGCCTAGAAAAGTTTGTGGTCGTGTGAAAAAATTTTAATCAGGGAGTGAAAGATCCGGAGAATAAGGAGCGTGTGATAAAGTTTCGTATCTCAAGTCTGAGAGTTTCTGCGGCGTCATCCTAGGAACGGATTGTCATGCAACAGAACTGAACCTAGCCGACTCACCAGTGCAGGTAACATTTTTCGCATATGAACGTACAATTGTTAGATTTAATTGCAATAAACCTCTGCTGCGCTGCTCTGATTGGCTTTCAGAAAGCTGTCATGAACGAAAGTAATTGCAGACCACCAAACAGTCACCGTAATCTGCTGATGCAACTTTGGTTTTGTAAAATATTTGGGTGGCTTGTGAACCACTGCCGCGATCAAGTCATTGACCTGATCGCTTACGATTGTCATAAAAGATCCACTTTTCATCACAAGGGACTTTCAAGAAATTGATCAGTAATCTTTTGCAAAATGAGCATCGAGAACACTTCAAAACGCCTACCATTTTGGTTTTCATTGAACTCGTGCGTGACCTATTTATCGATGTTGACCATAACAATTGAGTAGTTTCACATGGTGTGACACCATTGAAATACTGACACAAAGTTCCTAAGACATTATTTCTCTGAAACTTGACTGTGGATTTTGTTCAGCAATTCCTTTTAAACATTCATTGCTATGAGTGCATGGCCGTCCTCCACCTTTTTCATCAATCTCTCATCACAATTACGGATTTTCTAAAGCCCCATCGTGCTGCCCGATGACTCTGGACCACTCCACCCATATGCTCTGTTGATATCGGTAGCTGTTTGTGATGCATTACGATCAAGATTGAACTCATGGAAGAGGAGTAAACGAAAGTTGTATTCACTCACTAAATAAAAAAAGTATACCTAACTTGTTCTAATAAAGTTTTCTACAAGAAACGGATGCAAAATTATTACCGATGTCATTTCAGTTATTATGTATATCATAGCTTGCCTACAAAACTGTAAACGCACTACGATAAAATTAAATTTCAGTACAGTATTCGGACAGTAAATGAACATTATTCTCCGAACAACCTAATATCAAGAAAAAGGAACGATGTGTGGGACAATAATGCGATCTCAGGTTTCAGTGAATGTAAACGAACATCTGGAACTACAAAACACCGAACAAAATATCACGTAAGTGCGTACAAGATCTACGAAGTTTCATTTAGTTGGACTGCTATCATGAATTCTTTTTGTTACTCATTAGCGCATCGAAGACTGCTTAATGTATTAATTCGATGTTTTTCGAATTTAAATATCAGGTCCTTTAAATTCTCTACTGCAGCCAAAACGTTTGTCAATCTTTCAACGTTATGTATAATTTTTCTGAATTATACGGTCGTTATTCGACAGTGGTATCGTATTGTAGGCCATAGCTTAGTGTTTATTATGTAGCAGTTCATCATTTGACTCTGCGTTTTCATATTTCCACCTTCATAAGAAATGCGTAGAAAATCAGTGTGGCGAAGAATCTACTGTGTTGCATATCTAGCGAGTGCTCTCATACTCCACATAAGACAGACCACACCTTAGCATTTTCCAAACTGTGTTCATAGTGGCAGGAATAATTTTGTTATACGATTTTCCAGTGATGACGATAGTCCTCCTTAATTTGAAGCTTTGCTAATGTTTATTTACAATCGAAGTATGAAACCCAATATGCCAATAAAAAAAGGAGCCACTGTGTGTTGCGTTCTGCGCTTATTCGTGAAACTAAATACAGTTACGTATAACAAGTAAGTAATCGTATCTAACTTTCAATACGTGAAATTAAGTAAAATACAGGGAATACTGCACCTGCTTCGCCGTCAATTTCTTAATGACTAAATTTATCTTCCAAGGAGTAAAAGAAATTTCCAACGATTATTTACCGTTCGTCAAGACTTTCGTAGTTCACGTTGATGGTTGATTGTGTTCTGAATACTTCACTGGCTGGGAGTTGCCTGTAAAGTATTCAGGTGAATATATATATATATATATATATATTCCCTAAATTTTAAGATATCTGAAAAAATATATTCACTGATATATATATATATATATATATATATATATATATATATATATATATATATATATATATATATATATTAGCATTAGAAAAAAAATTGTCATGTGTTGTTTATTTTTAAATATTGATGTATATATATATCAGTGAATATATTTTTTCAGATATCTTAAAATTTAGGGGTTCATCTGTCGAAATACTGAAGGGGTACAAGATCAGAGAAAGGTTGGGAACCCATGGATTAGACTAATGCAATTTCACAGACCAGTCTTTCCGTGACATCAATGTTTATTCTGCTTTGTATTGTAAAAATAGAAAGGTTAAATATAAGTTCCTTGTAATATTGTGATACTTCACTTACCAAGCTCACCAGAGGAGAAACTTTTCAGTTTCTCTTAAAAAAGTGAAGTTATCATGGAAGGTATTCGTATTTACTGGTAATGTAACTGAGACGAGTGATTCTTAGGATCAATAGATCAATACATCAGTACTGTTCATCCTAGAAATATCTTATTCAAAGTTTGTACAGCTGTCAAGTCAAGGTGGCAGTTTCACTGTTAAGTCAAGTTTGTCTATGTGGTTTCCGCATTGCGTGTCGGTTGAGCTTGAAAAGACTGGTTCTCAGATCTTATTTGAAAACGTGGGTGTTGAGTCTGGCGAATCCTTATAGTTGTGAACTGCTGCACTACAGAACAATAGACCTACTGATATTTTTCATTCTAGCTGCCCTATTATTTCAGGTAAAGTAAAATTTTTCTGCGAAATTTGAAAGACCTCAATGGTTGCAGCCCATTTATTCTGAACAGAAGTATTTGAGGTTGGCTCAAAAATAATTTCAAAAACAGTTCGTTGCATTTGACATAAGGAAATAGGTAATGGCTGAAAGCTATGTGCTTTACGTTAGACAATAAATCCTTGCGTCAGTTTGGAAATTGAGAACTGATACGCAGAGCAAGTTTTTGTTTCGCACTCAAGCCGTGTAATGAAGAACAAATCTGGCAGATTTATCGACTCGTAAATATAAAGGCAATCTTGAAAAAACGCCCCCGACACTCTAGACAGTCCTTGTCGAGTTCATTTCTAGATCGTTAGAGGCAACAAATTTGTGTTCAATGGGCCAACCTCCTCAAAATTTAGTACGTGCAAGCTGTTAAAATTACTCTTTTTTAAAATTGGTGTCGTTTGTTAACTCTGTCTGTAGTACATTCTTCCCATTCGGAAACACTTTTGATGAAATAACGAACTTCTCATATTTTGGGGGTGAGATTCAACCAAAAATATGATGGAAGTGCTCAATGGGACGCCGGTGATGTTTTCTGTGATGCTTGAACAAAAATCAATTCGCGTTTGAAGCTACCCTAGAAATGTCACTGTGCTTGAAACATGTTATGCTTCCATGTAGTACTGTTTTAATCTTATTTCTCGTACGTATGTTCTAAGTTTAATTTGTTCATTCAAGTGAAGTAAATACATGGGGCTAATCTCACTGTACCAAAATGAAATAACGTCTGACTTTTTCAGATTTAAATGCCAGGATTGGTTTACGCACAACACATCAAGTATATTACTAATCCTTTACCTTATATTAAATAAAAATAAATTGTGTGCCTGTATCTGTGCAACTTGTGAAACATTTGACTTGAACTGGACTTTGTGTATGCAGACATTGTCTTAATCTGGTCGGTTATTTGCTAAAAGGTCCGTCAAGTCACGTTTATTGAAACCTTTTCATGTTGAAGTCTGGAATAAGATAACTAATTTCCGTAGACTGGACATAACGTGACTTAGAAAACGAGCGTCCCATTGCGAGATCCATCAAAATCCGATCCATCATTAATGCGAGATTAATATCTCTAAAATTCAATCACTTGATTACTGAATGCCTACTGAGAGGTAAAAAGGATTTGAGAAGTTAAGATCTTGTGTGCATGGACGATGTCAGAGTACCGGAGGCTCGTACATCTGAGAAAACTTCTCAGTTAATGTAAAGGTAATGTCGAAGTATTAGTTTAATATTCCTCTACTCTTTCCTGTTGTTCTAGTTCAACGTAAATCCTTGTAAATCACCTCAACTTTCCGTCTTATTTTGCTGAGTGATACACTAAAATAACGGATCACTCATTTTAATAGTTTTTCATGTCTCTGGTATTTGGTTCACAGTTAAAGGATTAAATGATCGGCGATTACAAGCGATTTGGTAATAAAAGAAGAATCACAGTTATAAATCGTGTCACATTAGAGATATTATCTGCGAATAAGAGCATAAAACTAGGAAGGAGACCTAATGGTTTGGTACGTATAGCATATGGAACGTCTTTTTACGCACTCACGCGTTACTGGTCCATACTTTCTCCTGCCTCTTGCAAAATGGATTTTTCGTAAGGTATAATGAATACAATGGGGGAAACAAATATTGGTTTATGTGAAAAAAACAATCAAATTTCTAATGAATAAAAATGAGATTTACCGATACTACACTTGCACACACTCGGATAAACTAAAAATATGGAAAAGAAACGAATAAATTATGATAAATAATGAAATTGTATGCAATTATAAATGTTTAGGGGTGAAAAAAGTATTCGTACAGAACATAAATGATAGATAATTCTGATTTAACACTTAATAGCATAACCATTATTCAGTTCGACTTCAGTCGATCTTTTTCTGTAGTTGTTAGTCAATGATTTACATATTTCTTAGGAATTTTTCCCATTCCTTTTTACAAACTTTCTTCAAATCTGGAATGCGGGTTGGAGCTCTTGAATGAGCTTCAATTTTCAAATAACGCCACAAATTTTCAATGAGGTTCAAGTCTGGAGACTGGCTTGGTCATTCTAGTAATTTTAGATTATAATTGACAATCTATTTTTTGGTAGACTTCGCCGTGTGCTTCGGGTCGTTAACCTGTTGTAAAACCTACTTTTCATGGGCTGAAGCTTTTCTACGGAATCCGTGAATTATTGTGTAAAATATTTTGGTACATATTTGCATTCATTTTAAAGTCTATCCCATGCAAATTGCCTATTTGCAGAAATACGCCCCTACACCATGATGTTGCCATCTCCAAACTTTACAGTAGGAATTGTGTTCTTGGGCGCATAGGCTGTACCATCTCTTCTCCAAACATGGCTACGTGAATTTTGTCCAAACAATTCAATTTCGACTCGCCTGTTTATAAAACATTTTCCCAGAATGTATCAGGTTTATTTTTATGTTCAGAAACGTATTTAAACGGGGATTTCTATGTCTTTTAATCAACAGTGGAGTTTTTCTAAGAGAATGTGACTTCAGTTGATCCCCATGAAGTTCATTGCTGATAGTTCGTAGTGTAACACGAGCCCCTGATGCTAATAAATCTTTTTGTAACTCCTTTCTAGCGATCATTGTGTCATTTTCGACTGCTCGTTTGATCTTTCTTAAGAATCTAGTGAATATCTTGCGTAGTGTGCCAGATCTTATTTTGATTTCAACGGTTCCTGATATTTTATATCTTTGAATGAAGAAGCACTAGTAGAAAATGGAATTTGAAGGTTTTCTGATATTTTCCTTTAACTATTACCGACTTTCCACTGTTCAATAATCAAGGTTTTCGCGGAATTTGTGAGTTCTTCACTGTTCACCATTATAACGATACTACTGTATGATTTCTTAGTGTTGAATGAACGGTTTGACATCTCAAGGTGACTACTGATACCTATTATTGGGACAAACGATAATGTTCTAGTTCCGAAATATTCTTTTCTAAACAGTATTTCTAAAATTTCTTGTCTTCTAAAATTAAAAATTTGTTCTGTTCGAAAACTTTTTGCCTCCCTAGATATTTATAATTGCATATAAATTCATTATTTTCTATAATTTATTCGTTTCTTTTGCATATTTTTAGTTTATGCATGTGTATGCAGGTACAGTATCGGTATGTTCCATTTTTGTTCATCATAAATTTGATAAATAACGAATTTTAACATGCACGGATGTTTGTTTTCCCGCACTGTAGATTGTGTATTGATTTAACACGTTTGTTGCGATGCGACCCACCGGTGGGTCACTTAGGTTAGGTTCTGTAATTTATTCAGATCCTGCTAGTGACTATGCGTACAAAGTGAAGTTTTACACCAATCAGGCAATCGGAGGCAACGTGTTAATAAGACAATAAAATGCTTACATTTGAGTAAAATATGCAATTTTTTTACAATTAAACAGAAAATTAAAACTAAATTCCAGCTGAAAATTAACACGTTGACTCCGAAGTGGTACGTATGTGGACCACTTAGGTTAGTTTCTGTAAGTTTTATAGTGCCTTCTAGTAATAATATGTACAAAGTGAATATTTACACCGGCCAGGCAATCGGAGGCAACGTGTTAAATTCAAATTTTAAATTCAAAATTTTTAAAATTTCACTCAACCAGCAAGTAGAAATTACCTCCGTTTGAAAGTTTAGGTGAGTTTGTACAGCAAAATCAAAGCGTCTTGGTGGATGTGCTGTTAGTTTCAAGTCTATGCTTACGTCTCTAATAATTTATTCTTGTAAGAACTTGGCTCGAACAATATAATTAGAGCCCTTTTGTTTTCATTGCAATATTTTCTGATTCTTTTGTCTGGCAGGAGTGCATCCCGATTTTATAGAAATGTGTTTCTTTTCATAAGACAGTAAATTTGCTTTGCTAACAGATTTTCTACCTGTATTTGACGTTATAACATCAGTGAAGTTAACAGATGTGACTTCACAAATTTATAAAAGGACAGATCGTAGGACTTCATTTGGCTGGAGCTTTTTATCATGGTTACCTATGGGCTTGGTTATTTTTAAGATATACCATTTCAAGAATCGTAATTAAATTCGGATTGTGTTGTAGAATTTTCCCATACACGAGTACTTTATGAACCCCAAGCCGACTTAGAGGAGTGACGAGTACTAATGCGCTTTATAGGGGAAACTATAAGTTTTATGTCCCTAAAATGGCTATACAGTAGAATTTCTTTAAACCGGCACTCGCTGGCCAAGCTTTATTTATTTATTCATTGTTTTTTCTTCGTTAACTGCTTTAAGTAATTGGTATTGTTTTCCTTTTATGTCTAGCGTGTCTATGAGTTGTTTGTGGTTACTTGGGTGATATTAACCGGCAAATGCAAAGTCCCCCGAGTGCCGGTTAAAAAGACATTAGTGTACGTAGAGACGAATCGGTGGCACGTGTATAAACCGTGCTTCGCCTGTAGTAATCTAGCCACTGTAAATATCCTGCTAAATCCTGTTTCTAACTTTCTCGTACAATTTTTATAGGTTGGAGAGATTGAAAGCCGGCTAGGACTAGTCGATGAACGAATAAAACTGAGAAATTCCTTTGATGGGTAAGCTTTTTTCCTTTTCCTCACTAAGTACTTGCGAGTTTCACCACGATCCGTGTTGTTGAGACGGGTGTGTTGTGCAGTGGTCCAGAGCTATCGTCGATGTTTTTTTGAAATCAAGGGACAAAGTATGAGTAGTGTCTTACTTTTTCGTGACACAAAAGTTTGAGGTGTGTGTACTTTTAAAGCAATGGACTGCCTCACGTAGCAGTTTGCTTTATTTTAGTTTCATTCTTCTTGATACTAAGTGTAGTTGTTTCATGCAGATTGAATAGTTTCAGAGACTTCCGTCGCATTCACGTTTCTACCAAGCTTCTTTAGCACTCCTGGTTTGATAAGCTGAATATTCCGTTCAGCTGGTCATGATAAGCTGATTTTGCTGTTTCTACGTTAACAGCGATGGTTTAACAATTTCCTATTTTTCTTCTTTGAAGTTATTTGCGTTTGATGAGTTTTTTTGCAGAATAAATGCACAGGCGCATCAATTCATCAGAGCTGGGGCATTACTGACTGCCCGACAATTATTAGCTTTATATTTACAACCCAAAATATAAAAATCTGAAGGTTCATTGTAGGGTAACTACTGAATAAAGTTGCGTTAGATACGGAGAATATTGTATGACCATCTCAAAGTTTTCAAAGGTGAATAAATTGAAGATATTCTTTTCCTCTCTCAAAACACATGTGCGTTTGAGCGTTACTTTGAGTAATGTAGGATTCCTAGGCTCCTCTCAGGAGCATGAGCGTATTATTCGTTTTGTCAGCAATCCTTACAGGATTGAGTGATTGTTTTTCTGAAGTAAAGCTTGCTACGTTATGAAGGTCAAGAACACGTAGAAGATAATTGTGATTTTTGATTTAGTGGTAGACTACATCAACGTAGAGATTGATTAACCGATTATTTGTACGCGTGTTATGTCCACTTTATTATCCCATCTTTCTTTTCGTTGAGATGTACTCCACATCAGTTGGAACACATCTTTAAGACTACCAGTGATGGGTACTAGATACATTAGAGGTATTTAAATACTAAATACGTCGTTCAAATGTATTTAAAAACTAAATAATAAAATACATTTTTCAAATGGATCTAACACTAAATATCATGTATAAAATGTATTCAAATACTTTAGTAAATACTTCTGTTTTAAAACTAAATTTACATATTGAAGAATCAAGATACTCATAGATTGAGTGTACTTATTAGACTCTAAGATATAATTCATTTAGAGTAATAATCTTGGCGCCAGTTTAAAGTGTACGTGCGCTGTACTGTCGTTCGTTCTTCACTATAATTCAAACGCGACTAGAATTTCAATTAGCAGCACTAACAATTATTATTGTCTAAAAATTTGGGTCGACCTCTGGCGCTTGTAAATCATCTGGAAAAAAGAGTGAAGAAAGTATAGAAAGTATCATTTTACTTGCGTCTACTATTATTTATTTAATTTTAAAAGCAAATACTAATACAATTCCATAACATCCTGCCTATACTGTCTTGCATTATTTTCTTATAAGAGCTGATGTATGATGATGAGCGAAAGAATTTTTTTAAATACAGTATATTCATGCAAACACAAATTAGATACATTCCTTTGAGATGCATTCCATGAAAAGCCCCCGGGGATATGATTAAGGGGATTGTCTTTCACATATTTTTGGGACTTAGCATTCTTCGGGGACATAGATAGGATTTCTGAGCTGCACCTAAGGAGGCACAGTGATTCTGTCTGTCCTCGTCAGCGTGCCTTGAGAATTTAGCATTCCTCGACGGGAATTCGATCGAGCAACCTACCTCAGCGTAACCTATGTTGGTTGCACGAGTCTGTTGTAGGTTTACCACGTTGACTCCGAAGTGGTACGTATGTGGACCACTTAGGTTAGGTTCTGTAATTTTTTCAGATCCTTCTAGTGACTATGCGTACAAAGTGAAGATTTACACCAATCAGGCAATCGGAGGCAACGTGTTAATTTTTGTACGTAAGTAGACCTTGATCATCCGTTTTCTCCTTCCGTGTCTCTCTGGTGGAGGAGGCCTCGGACCTGATCTCTAACAAAAATATCTTCGACTCGTAATCTATAGTCTTCATTCTTTCAGTTTTATTTCTCTAAAATGTTCTACGTCCTTGCTGAAACGCCTTTGCAACGGCTGCGGAGGTACAATACTATTAACTTAAATCTAGTAACTTAAAAAGTTTAATAAACTAAATACTCTATATATTATCTAAATCAAACAAAATGCATATAATTTCTTCAATTCATATCTTTGAAAATAAGGGACCTTCATATTTCATTATGATAAGAACTTAATTTTCATCTGGAGTAACTTATATTAGACGAAGCTTTCACACTCCTAAACAAAGTGCGTTATGTACCCTTGATAATGTTATTCTATTAAAGAATATAAAAGTCATGCATGAATTTTACTCCTGCTAAACTTTGAATTCTCATAAGGAACTCCATTGAAATGCTGTTTAAAAACTTAGAAGCTGAACCGAACAATTCAAAGTTTTTATAAGCGCGCAATAATAATTCAACTGTTCAACAGTTTTGTCATTTAAATACTGTTTTTAAGTACAACATGTAAGTACGTGTTTTTAAATGTTTGAAAGTACATTTTCAAGTACAAAAATGTATTTAAATACAATGTATTTAACTGCTGCCCAACACTGAAGACTACATTGGTAAGAATTTGGACGTAGTGTTACCAATCAGATTTAAATATTGAATCCTTATAATTGCAGGTATACGGAGATCTACATAGATGACGGTTTAACCCAGTTTTTAATGTTTCAACTTCGCACAGAAAAAGCCTTTGACACACACCTAATCTAAATTTGATAATTAAAACTTTTCTAAGTGTCCGGTATGAACACCGCCGACTGAATTGCCACCAACTTAATGTTCTTGAACTTCATTTCTGTGACATCAGAAGGCCTCACGGTTGACAAGTTCATCTTCAATGGGGCTAGCTTAAGGTATATTGCATGTTCAGTGTGTAGCATGTCGGGAAAGTACGTCTTTGCAGAAATCGTGTATGCTAAAGTGGTTCATAGGAATTAATTTTGAATAAGCTCTGCGCAGGTGCGTCATAACGCGTATTTTTTACTTGGCTCAGCCTGATGAACGTTCTTCAGTGTTGGAATTTGCCATCATTTTGTTTTGTATTACCACTTGTGAATTTTAAGCGAAGCACTTCGAACAGCTTGCTTGCAGCACACACGTGCGCAGGACCGGGTCTGCAAGTTAGCAATGGTTCTCTGAAAGGCTTTAAAAGAATGCGGCGCTCGAAGCCTACAAGCCAAATTTTTGCCATTAACATCTCTCTTAGAGATGGCGTGTCTAAACAAGTTGTGCGCCATCTTAACTGCTCTATAGTTTCACAAGATGAAGAGAATGATCGACTCGACGCATTACATTTATCTCCCTACTTGTACTCTTGTCTGACTTGATAAAACAATGATACGGTTTTAGAATATTTGCATGGTTTCCATTGTTTTGATTATCACCCATGTTTCAAGAATCTTATTAGCCAAAGTTGAAGAATTCAGCGAGAAATTTCAAAGTGATGGTTACTTTAGAAGATGGATGTCTTTCATCCAATGATGAGTTAGGTAATTTAGAAACGGAACTTTGTACGTCATCATAGAATTTTATGAAAAACTTATGTTAGGTTGGGGTCGCTTTGATTCAGAATAGCAAGCGATGCCGAGTAGTTACATCCATATGAAGCTATAGCTTAGTATAATATCATTCGTATGGTTTTCTCTGTGAGGGATGTGGATGCATCTAGAGTCTGTTCTTGTCAGTATATTTTAGAGACTGAGTGTACTCAAGAGAAAGCTCTTGCTGTTAACAATGGAGTCGACATCGCCTGTTGCGGATGTTTGTTGTACGATTAGTTACTTAATTATTCCTTTTCATTTCTCTCGTACGAGAGACCAATGCACCGTACAACCGATCATTTGTTCGAGTGTCAGCCAGTGCTTGATGTGTTTGATCACTTCATTTTTTTGTCTCTTCAAAATACTGACATTGTTTCATAAGACAGATTTGCCAACCAAGATACTGATTTTTTGTACCATGTAGTGCCACATAAACTTGATTTAAATTGAGTTTTATTCAAATTTTTGTCTTAATTCAGCTAAAGATCTTGTTAAATAGTGCCTGTTTAATACATTCATCTACTTGCAATGCACGAGCGAGCTTCGATGTTCTGCATGAATGCCATTTTTGTTGGGAAAATTCCTGGTTTAAGAAATTTCAAATTAGAGTGTCGGAATCTGTAAAATGGCGATGTAGGGGCTTGGTGCTGTGTTCAGTGGGCTTTTATTCAAGGAACATTGAAAATACTCGCCTTATAGGCTGGATGTTGATGAGCATCACGTGGGCAGCCCATGGATAAAGACATCTTTGGCTTGGTGCTGGAGCCTTGGCATTTAGCGCTCGTGGCTACCGTGCTCGAAAGCTTGCGTCCCAGTCAGTTTTTAGGGTTACTACTCATAGTTATTCGATTTCCAGTTCCTTCAAAGCAAATTGAACGAAAAGTAATTATCAAAGTACTAACGAAAATTGACTCATATTCATGTTGGCTGTTGAAAGACCTGCGAAAACCATGAATGAGGAAAGACGATTGTTTTTCAAATAATTAAATTGAAAGAAGTTACATAAGCTGGAATCAATACAAAATTTTGAAATCGTAGTTTCTTTCTGTAGACTTGACACAGCAAAAACAGTTGTGAAATGTTCCACAAAGAATACACTGGTACATTATTTCAACTTCAATGACTCTTCAATTCCCTGGTCAATCGGCTCTCTTGTCCTCGAATTCTAATTTTGTGTATGATTTTTCATTTGTTTTCCTGAAAAGTGTAATGTGAACACGATTTCAATGAACAGACTTGCGAGGTACAGCCTACCTCGAGTTGTTTTCCTGATAACTGCATTTCGTGTTCTACTTCATGCTCGATCCACCTCTACCTTCTACATCATATCAGAACGTATCAGTTATTGTGAAAAATTATTGCTGATCTAAGTAAGATCTCGGCTCTGGATCTTTCTAAGCTTCCCTAGATGAAATGTTCTCATGGAATTTGATTACTGGACACTTTTGCTCAGTTGATTATTAATATTAACATAGGATTTACTTGATGTTGTAGCTTAATTAGTATTACTAAAGTATTTGTATTACTTCGAAAACTGTCTAATAGATATATAGTAGTAAATACCTGTGTTACTTTTATGTATGCATAAAATTACGAATACGTCACTGATATACTTTTTCAATTTCTTCTTCATGTTTTATGAACTAATTCATCAAAACGCCAAACGCGAATATTGTATGCGGGAATACAGCGTGTGGCAGCTCCGCAAAAAACCATTCGTACTGACTTCATGCTTGACATTGTCTTAAATTCTTGTCAGGAAATGCTTCATAAACTGATGAAACCTTCTTTGTTTCATGCAGCCGAATATGTTTGTATCAAAGCACTATGGAAGTACAGTTAGTCATTCAAATTATCGAAACAATGTCTGATTTTTGAATGAAGTGCACTTTCTTCAGAATATCCCTCAACTCTATGAAATAGACGTTTTGTGGAGTTGAATGTACTCCAACTTTAAAAATGAATGACATGAATCGGCAAATCCAAGGGCGCCATCATTGGACCATTGTTCGTTGTAAAAGACCTCAGAACGCAGTGTCAAAAGAACGTTATGTTCCAGTGTTTGAGCTGTTTTAATGAGAGCTGATGGAATGTGAAGACTTGGATGAAGAGGAACAGTGATGATGCCAGCAGGGAGGGCGGCTCCTCACGCTGGTGATCTTAATTAACCTGTTAGCCGTCAGTGTTTAGTTATCTACTAGCTCCAGTGTTTAGTTATCCACTTAACTAGCTCACTTGAAGTGTTCCCTAATTGCATCTGTCCGTATAAATAGACGTATGGGTTTTTTATCTATCTATGATGGTCACTGTCCACATATCTATTCTGTTAAACAACTGAAGGCACTGTCTGAATTGACAATGTAGATGCACCGTGGCCACACCGCAGTGACTGTTAACAGGTTATATAACTTGGCTCCGTGAAAAGTGTGGGGAGCATCTCACCTAGCACTACTCAAGGCGACTAGATTTACGTCCTTGCGCTGATTTTTAAGATTTAATTGTATGTACTGGTACCTCCTGAACAACTTCCCTGAAGATAGCTCGCTTATCATTGATTGATCACCCACGACGAAGGTTCTGACGTTAATGTCTTTGAATACGGTGTTCAGGAATGTTCTGAGGTTGATAACTTCGTCCACCGTGTTCAGGAATGTTCTGCGTTAATGTCTTTGAATACGGTGTTCAGGAATGTTCTGAGGTTATTAACTTCGTACACCGTGTTCAGGAATGTTCTGCGTTAATGTCTTTGAATACGGTGTTCAGGAATGTTCTGAGGTTGATAACTTCGTACACCGTGTTCAGGAATGTTCTGCGTTAATGTCTTTGAATACGGTGTTCAGGAATGTTCTGAGGTTGATAACTTCGTACACCGTGTTCAGGAATGTTCTGCGTTAATATCTTTGAATACGGTGTTCAGGAATGTTCTGAGGTTGATAACTTCGTACACCGTGTTCAGGAATGTTCTGCGTTAATGTCTTTGAATACGGTGTTCAGGCATGTTCTGAGGTTGATAACTTTGTACGTCGTGTTCAGGAATGTTCTGCGTTAATATCTTTGAATACGGTGTTCAGGCATGTTCTGAGGTTGATAACTTTGTACGTCGTGTTCAGGAATGATCTGCTTTAATATCTTTGTATATCGTGTTCAGGAATGTTCTGACGTTATTAATAAACCATGTTCAGAAATGTCTTAGACCTGGAGGTGGGTTTGTGAGGCATTTTCTCAACTAGGCTCTTCACATGTTTTGGGGATGCTTGGTTCCCAAAGGTGCTGGTCGTAACTTAGAAGTTTTCGTTCAACTTTTGATAAATGTAATCAGTCTACCTTAATCAGTAGATTATTACATTCCCGTACAAATGCCAAAAATAAGTCAGTAACAATATTGACGGTGAGATTTCTGTATTAGTTTTTACAACTTATTTAAACGCAAAGCTGTCATGAAAGAATGCAGCAGTTAACATGAAATATTGTAACGGTTCACACTTGAATAATTATCTGCTGGTATATTGGTACTAATGAAGGTAAAACATCTGAAACTACTCTTTGTAAATATGAATGAAACAGCGTTGAAAATTATATTAAAAATAAAACTCTGATATGAAGTAAGTTTTTTATTCTAGTGGTGAAAGTCTTATTAAAGAAACACTGTTAATAACTGCAGCGTCAGGTCAATTCTGCGTCTAAAAGTTTATTATACTTGCATTGTACATAGAGACGAGTATTTCTACTACTGTTTTTCAATCTTTGAACACACTTCAGTGGTAAACCAGTCTAGTGTCACTGTCGTATCGCTCCGCTAGAAAATACTTCAGAGGCAAACTAGCCTAATGTTACAGTTATAACGTAGAATACACGAGATAAATACGAATAAACTAGTATATAAAATGTTACAAGTAACCTCCTTAGCATCAATGTGTTCTGAAATCCTTATTTTGTATTGAAACACCACAATCACTTGCTTGGCTGACGTACGTAGAAACTTTTTTAAACTCTGCATTATGTTATGTTAGATAGTTCCCTAGGAAATTAGAATAGAATACGGCAATAGAAACGAGCCGTTTAACCCATTCTTGGGTTGATACCCAAGTCTCATGCCGTCAAAAGTAACGGCATCAACCATTCACGTACATCTTAATCCCGTAAGTCAGTTCAGTCACGTACACGCACTTCACTCACGCACAAGCATTACAATCACGTGAATTAATCTCAATCATGCATTGGCCCTGGGAGTTAAGAACATAGAATCAGTACGTTATAATACTGAGGGTTCGTAATCCAATATTTATCGAGACGACTTTTGAATGTGTTCAGAGTGCCAGCAGAAACGATGTTGTCGGGCAGCTGGTTTCAAGTTGTTGCGATTTTAACGGGAAAGAAGTTCATAGCTTGGTATGTTTTGAAGTTTCTCAGTATTAGTTTTTGGCCGTTATTTCTGGTTCCCCTATTACCGTCTCATGCTGGATACGCTCTCTGTATAATACAAATTCGTGGAAATAATGAACGCTTTAGTTATATTTTAACATTTTATGGTTATTGTTAGGACTTAATTAAAAACTGATGGCACTTTAGTATTCCACATTTTAAAAGGGATCAAATTAAGGATTTTTTGCATTAATTGCGTTATAAGTTTGATTAAATTTGACTCATTTGAAATTATTATATAGACGAATGTATTAAAGATTTACGACGAATTATTGTTTTAAATGTGTATTTTTCATGAATATGTATAGAATTATCATTTTGTATCTTATCTACCGATAACATAGCCTAGATAGTATCCGTAGATGTCTCACGGGTTAAGAGATAAAATTAAGGATCTATAAAATAAGGTACTTTTTTCAGTTATACCCGTGGTACTATAAAAACCTGAATATTTTTCATGAATATGTACAGAACTTCCATTCTGCATCTTATCTACCGATAACATGGCCGTGTAGGAGAAGAATACTAGTAACGGGGAAAACCGCTTATTTTATAGCAATTCAGGCGCCTTTAGTATCCACAATACAATGCTTATAATACATGCATACCCGTTCTGATTTCAGTTCAATAATTTTTCTTCAGTAATAGATAGGAAGAAATGGGACGGACACACACAGATAGAGAGCAGAGAGAGAGAGAGAAA
>VCRD01002108.1:70544-83032 GCA_006783055.1 Trinorchestia longiramus
TATATATATATATATATATATATATATATATATATAAAGAGAGAGAAAGAGAGAGATAGAGATAGAGAAAGAAACAGAGATGGAGGTACACTGTCTTTATAAAAGTAGACTATATAAATAATATACCCTGAATCTCTCTCTCAGAACGACTAAAGGGTCATTGTTTGCGGGGCGTTTACTGCTACGCTATAGCGAGGTAATTCGATTGACGTCAGTGAGTTCGAGGAAAAAATTCTGCCTGTCTTACTGATGACAGTCTGGGAGTTCTGTAAGAGAGCTATACACCAATTAGTAAATTCTAAAAAGTTTCACTTGCATGATTTTTGAAGTAATTTTGCAGGAGTAATTTAACATACGGTCATAACCTTCTGGATTAACGGGCTTCAACTTACTCGTTAAGACATCAAATGGGTTTTATTGCAAAAGGCTTAGAATGTCGAGAAAAAATGTACAAATTTTGCTACTCTTAATTTTGATGTGTGTATTTTACAAGTGTGGATTGTGCCTTATTTTATGCAGTGAAGAAACATTTGAATAAGAAAGTTGTATGGTAATTATTTGAAGTAACTTAAACAGCTGTGAATTGAAAACTTCCGAGGAAAAACACAAGCCTCGCTGCACTAGGCCCACTGTAATTATAAATTTTAACTTGTATTTCACAGACACTTCAAGGTGTGCGGAAGGTTACTGTGTACGGGTTTTTATTAACAAACGTGTTTAAATATAGAATTTAAGAGGTAAACAAGTATGACGATTATAAAAAACGTTCAAAGAAACCCCTTAGCACCCATGCAGGTTTAGATTCTTTTTGTCTGCAGACCGCCATGCAACTAATGACGAATTTTATGAGTTGCTGAATGAAACTACGCGTTACATTACTAATAAAATTGAAGAAGAGAACGAGTAACATTCAGTTTATATTTGCATGACTTTTTATGTTGATTTATATGTAGCATTCATCACCTCAACAAAACGTTGAAAATTAAACGGCAGTCCGAGAAAAAATTAGAATGTATCCAAGAAATCTTGTTCAAATTACTAATGAAAATAATCTAATTTACTTTTCATAGGAAGTAGAGATTGAAGAGATGTTCAAGGTACATGCTTGGACGCAGCTCATTTTAATTGCTCAAAAATAAGCATTTTACTGAATCCTACTTTTCGTTAAATAATTCAGAAGTTAATTTGCTTATATTTTGATTGGTCAGATATAGCACCATATGGGGCAAGGTTTCCACTAGAATATTCTAGTCAAAATGACAGTATTTTTACGCACAGGAATTGCCATTCTTTTTTCGTGTGGTTTGTAATCTAGCCTGGTTCATCAAATTATTATGCATGAAACAATTGTAAAGGAATTTTTGCCTGCGATGCTTGAAATCCTTAAGATATTCCGTTTTCTGTCAGTTTATTACGCCAAACCAAAATATGTTTTGGAAACTCGGTTATCTAAATTTAGTGACAGAATCGAACGTTCCGTAATGAAAAAAACGGTGTTTTCTCCGTATTTTTTGTTTTTCCTGTTCCTATTTTATGATTTATTGCCTGAAGATATTTGAAAAAATAGCATAAATTTTGAGAGCGATGTTTATCGGAACTATTACTATAACTATTATTTGATAGTTTGATGCACTTATTTGAAGAATATGTTTCGTACATGATTTGATTTTAACTATAATAATAAGAGAAAAAAGGATCATGTATTACATATGGTTGCCTAGAGTGGAGAATATGTTGAGGGCAATAAAATTAATTGAATACTCGTGTTTTCATATAACAATATTCATGCGAGAACATGCCTCGCACAACCATGCCCATGCGATGATTCCTAACTCTTTGATGCCATCAAGATAGATGAGCTCAAGGTTCTCCACCTCTTTAAACTTGCTGAAATCATTCTCTCTATATCTTCAATTTTGTTAAGAGCATTTGCAGGCAGCTTAGTTGACTGCGAGGCCGTGCCAGTGGGACGGAGGAGGGGAGAGGGAGGGAGATGGTGGTCTGAACAACGGCATTCACCACCAGGTGTTCACCACCAAAATGTGCTATGTAGTCTAGCTTTCAAATCATCGTTAAAAAAAATTTTAGCTCGGCTTTTAAATTACCTTTATTTAAAAATTTATTCTTTTTGCTTAACTGATAAAGTTGCTGAAAAGGGACTCGTATATCTAGGTGAAAGCTTGTGCCCTTAACATAAATTTTGGATAAATGTTTCTTTGAAGTCTAAATTCTGCTATCATTTAAAGTTTAAGTCTTTGAAGAGAGAATGTTGATTTTTCCCGGTAAAAAAGTCCTAACATTGCGGTGGAAATTGTTCAGTTTGAGCAAAACAAACAATATTTACGGTATATATAACGTGTATGTTAGACCTTAAGTATAACCATTGAGAGGTAACGCTTAGTATTTACTCACATGTCGGATTCATCTCTTTAACATAAAAAGCATGAATTCATTTAAGATAGTGCGTTTCATTCCTTACTTTAGAATCGCAGCGGGCATGCTTGAATCTACATTTTGTGATCCATATCTGTATTTGTTTAAAATATACTAAGACGATCAGCCCTCCTAAGCAAGTGTGCTGCTCTGTGACCTACATTTTGTGCCTTCAACCGGGGCTTACAAAATCATGTTTAGAATATGTCCTTAATAGGTACTCACTTAAATTTGGTGTTTAACGAGGTTCTTAAGCTGCAGAAAGAATGTGGACTAAAACATTTGCAAATTGAGCGTCTGCGATAATTTCCAAAAAGATACGACAGTTCGTATCTCGTCCAGGGAATTGAGTTGCTCAGCAGCAAGCTGTGGCCGTCTCGAGCTCAGGTTGTTGAGAAGTAAATGGTAGAAAACTCATTGTAACATGATCAGCATCAAGGGCTAATTGGTGCTGCTGCGTGCTCTGTAGCTTAGCTACTCTACTGCAACACCCTAGCCAGGCAATGTGGATTAGAAAACTGAGAAATCAGAGGAAGAAAAGTGTCTGAAATGTATATTGTTTTGTCTTGAATACTGATCAGCAGGGAACATTGCGTTGCTGACATCCTAGGTAAACTACGATGTGTGTTTTTGATACCAGGAGTTCTTACTACAGCTCGAGAGAACGCGAACAATTGTCGACCCATGTACGTACTTCAAAAGCGATAACTGTTTAACCCTATCGGTACCATGATGCAAATATCAGAACCTTTTTCAACATATTTAACATCAAATTTAAAAAAAGATGCTTTGTGATGTTTTACGGTCACTGCATTGTCCTAATCAAACTGTAGCTTGCACTGCCCTACCAGCGTTTGCACAGACACACGTGTTGCTCTGCATCTTAATAGGCGAAAAATGACTGCGGCTACCAGAGATGCCGTCAGTACCGAAAGGGTTAAGACGATCCGTACATTTACGCTACGCTGTCGGCAGATTTTAGTATTAGCTATTTTTACGACTAAAAAGCATTTATAATCTTATTTTAAACTATATCTTGTTGGGTCTCCGCATAAGTGAGCAGAGATCATATCATTTCTACTGTTGAAGGTTCTTTGGATTTTGTTTGATTACGTTCCTTACGATATGTGCCGTTCCACTTCATTGTTACAACTACAAAGTGTTCTTGTACTAAACGTAGGTATTCTTGCTTGTTCAAGTATCATACATCAAAATTCAAATTACCTATTTTTCATGATTTATTAAGCCATAAAGTTTGAACGAATGTTCATCGACAAAGACTCGTCTCGTTTCTCTGACAAAATCTCTCAATAAATTGGAAATTTAAATGTGATATACACCAGGTGCAAGTGTCTAACTTACTTCCGACATTACTATCATGCTTCGAAATTTATGAAGACAAAAACCTGGCACAAATTTAAGATCTGATCAGGCATGTTTTCTAAGTAGTGTCTTTTGAAACGGCACTGGGAGCAAACTTTCTAGCTTCATAATGTGTAGGTAATGCATGCTAAAAGAGCCCCAGAATATCACTGCTTTTGATGAGACTGTACATTGGGCCTCATTTCTCAGCAGTCACCCTCACTCTCCAAGGCCGTCTCTGCTCTTATCGGGATCGAATTTAGATAGCTAGGCTGTCGTATTCATTAGTCAGCTCTCATGGTCGTCTTTCAGTCTGGATGCTCGGCTACTTCATTTGCTGCATCAGCAAATTCGGTCATTTTTGCTTCTTGTACTTAGTTCAAAATAAATGGGATTTCAAGCACAGAACTACTTTCCTATATAATTTTAACGAATTCCGTTAGTGCATAAATTACGATATCTTAACTCTGCAATTTGAGGTAGAGGGTTTATCGTCTTTTTCTGACACTGAGAGTATCACGATCTAAAAGCCCCGAAGTTAAGTGGGGGTTTTAATAAGAGAAAATGCTTTGTTAGCGCCTGTCAAAGCTTTGCTTACACGCCAGGCAACGTTGAAGTGAAGGACTAACAACCACTAAACACTAACTGCACTCGCTTGTCTTATGGAGCCACGTCGCTTCCTTGAGTGGGCCTGCTTGTAACTATACAACTCCACCTGCCCGCCATATGGAGCTACCTCGCTTCCATCACTGGGGCTGCTTGTAGCCCGAGTTAATTCACTTGCTGGCATGGCTTTCGAGTCCAAGGTCATGTACTAAAACGCTTCTGTGTATTTTTGTCTGAAATGTACCACTGAAAGTGAGTTCACTAAAGCACGATTGGCAGATCAGGCTAATAATTTGAAGACACGTTCACAGGAGTAACGCCTCTTCCAACCAAAATCAGGTGGGCAACAGAGGGGCTGTGCCACTTTTTGTGCTCTAAGTCTTTTTTTGCGTAGCCTGGCCCTTCAATGTTTAGACAAACGAACGTATGGTAAATTCATTCAAATTTTTGACTGCAAACTATAACCAAAGATCAGTACAGCATTATGCTTGAAGTCAGGATGATGAATGAAGATAAAGTAGAAATATCTAAGATCTCTCTAAGAAGTTAGATACATATTAAGTCCTAGGAACGTTATCAGGAACAGTTCAGACACTTATCAAGTAGCAAGCAAAAAGCGGACCTTGCCGCACTGTGCTGGGTGCTGGGCAAAAGAGGTAATTAGGCCGACACCCTACCAAGTATTCGTGTTGTGTGGATGCATGAATACCCACTCAAACACGTTTGAGTGTTACTTAGCCATGAGGTCCCCTCTCTCTGACGGTGCTGGAGGCCCCCTTTCTCTCTCTCCTGGTGGTTGAGGTCCCTCCTTTCTTCTCTCTCCTGGTGGTTGAGGTCCCTCCTTTCTTCTTTCTCCTGGTGGTTGAGGTCCCTCCTTTCTTCTCTCGCTGGTTAAAGCTCCTTCTCTCTTTCTCTCTTCCGCTGGTTGAGGCTTCTTTTCTCTCTCACTGGTTGAGGCTTCCTCTCTCTCTCCCTCCCGCTGGTTAAAGTTTCCTTCCTTTTTCTCTCGCACTGATTGAAACTTTCTTTTTCTCCCGCGCTGGTTGAGACTTTTTTTCTCTCTCTCCCGCTAGTTGAGGCCTTCCCTCTCATTTTCCTGGGGGTTGAAAACTCCTTTTCTTCCTTTCCCTCTGTCTCTCTCTCTAATTCTGTCTTACGGAGAGAGAAAGAGAGATTGACCTTGTAGTTCTCCTTGTTGCTCTTGTTGAGACACCCCAGCTCGTGCCGGTGTACTTTGACCTCCTATGTGATCACTAGTTTGTCAAGTTACGAAAACTTGTATCCAATATTGGCCTTACGATAGATTCTAGACAGTGTTGAAACTGAATTTCTTTGTATAATTCGATCTCGTTACATTCACCAGACAATTTATCTTCGGCCTATTGCACGACGGGATTTTCTTACCAATTGATTTATTGTTCCGGGTTTTCTTTGTAGCCATTAGCTTTTGAGTGCTGTACAGAAAACTGCGAAGCGTAAACAATAAATCATGTAGATCTCATCACTGGGAACAGTATGAGCCAGTGAGAGATGCACATTTGCATCCATAGCACTATAAAGTGGGCTGTGAAATTTGTTTTGCGTACGATTTTCGAAATCCGATCAGTCGTTTGGTTGACATCGGTTTGAATACTGCGATGTCAATTGGAATACTGTTTTTGAGCGCGTGCAGCACCGATCATATCGTGATGGTTCAGTTGAGAGCGCCCTGCTACTGATCACTGCTAGAAGCCAAGAAAATCTGCGTTGAGCAACCATGTTGAGAAGTTGTTACAAATAACCTCTTAAATTAATTCTGAGCGTCATGTTTCAATAAGTAACACGCACTGAGTGTAATAATGCAAACAAAATATTTATGGGCAATGTTCTGTTGCACTCTTAATTTTAGAGAGTTTTCTAGAAAAGAGTCTGATTTTTTTAATATATTGCAATTCTAGAACTTTGGTATGAGGCGAGAGATCGTGGAAAAATTCGGAATTATAAAATTTTCGTTAGCGGTTTCGTCTAGCGCTTTTGGTCACGAGCTCTGAAATCAGGCAACTTCATTGTCTCACACATAGCGTCCTCTTATTAACAAATATAAGTTCTTCATTTACATGGCATTATGTCTGCTCTATATTCTTTATAAGTCTTAATTTGATAAACACTTTTCGTTACGTAACGTAATATGTAGATGACTATTAATGGTCAATTAATTTCCTTTACGGGTAGAACAAGGCCTCAAAAGCTGGGACTCCTTGAAAATATGTTCAAAAATGTTTTAAATTTCAGTGGCTTTTTCCTACTTATATATTCAAGCAACGAGCTCACCGCGCTAGAACCTGTCTGCAAACCTGTAGTGGTATCTAACACGGCAAAAACTCATAACAGAAGCCTAGCAATTAACTTGATATAAGCGATTTATAACCATTCTTTCGTACAGCACCTGTCTACATTTGTTGGGCTAGACGCTAGTGGTTGGTTACATAAATCTTGCCCCTTAATTTTTGTCTATGCTTGCTCGAGCGCGCGGGGGACTAGTCCGCAAATCTGGTAAATCAGAGGAAATAACTTGCATTGTTTATTGTCCCTGAGTGAAAGCTCCGGTAAAATATCTACACCGAAGTCGTTAGACTCATGTTCATTTTAGAAGTACTTTCCGAACTCGAGTAAGAAGCTTCGGCGTTGTGTGAAGATTGTTTAATGGAAATGCCTGTAGAACTTAAGATAGCCTTGTTCTGTATGCGCGGTTAGAAAATGTGAATGACATGGGAAATATGCTTGTATCCTTACTTTTGAAGGATGATCAATGTTGAAAATAAAATTTATATGGTTAACATGTGGGTGCACTTCGCAACTAGTTATTTTAGTTGCAACTCAATTTGAAGCAAAACTAAGGCGACATGTGGTGGTGGCACGACACCACTCGAATCATCGTGCTGGGTTTTGCCACGCAGTCAACGTCGTAGTTTTTGATGGGATTTTAGTGACCAGGGAAGTCATAGCGTCTCCAAGTCTTAGACTAACCTTACCCTCCACCTGAAAAGCAGGTACCTTAAGTAAAATCCTTTAGCAATTCCGTATTGTGGTTCCATGAACAATTTATTGATATCAGATTGCCTAACTTTCTACCATTTAAGATTGGAGATGTAATTTTTTCGTAGCTGTTCTGTAAGATAGCGTACGAGACGCATAATTATTTCGTTCACATTTCTGTGGGTACCAAACTTTGTTTAAAACGGGACTAAAATTTTAATCATTCCTATATATTGAGAAAAGATCTACACAATTCCCTACTTAGGAAGCACACCTGCTTACGCAGGTTTATTCCCATTCAGCTGAATATTTTTTTTGGCGATGAGAAATAGCGGTATGACAAAATATATTTGGTCTGACTTACGGGAACTAAGATTGAGGCATACAAGGTCTGAATCACTCGCTTATTTGATTTAAAGCGCTCGCTTAGCCGTCCATACCTACAGCAACGAAGCCTCGCATTCTTCAATAAATCGATTGACCCATAAAGCCAGTGGAGCCGAAATTTGTCAGCCAAATTTTGCCTGCACCTAATAATGAAAAGATGAGCAGAAGTATCTGGACATCAGATCAGCAGACCATAATCCTTAATAGTTTGAGTCCATATCTGAGCCGCGGATCTCTTTCAAAACCAATAGATCAAGGACACGCGTGTTATAAAACGAAGATTTTATTTAGTATTTATCATTATCTGATTAATGATAAAATTATTGTTTGAGCGTGTCACAGTTCGTTCATATTTTGAATAGCCGCCGCGCTCTAATTAAATTTGGTGAGGTCTCACTGGTTTTGAGGTATTTTTTTTTTGCAGTGATATCACTAGAAAGTGTCCTGATCTCCCAGAAAATCTCTCTGAAAAATTTTTTCATTTATTTTGTTCATGTCATTCACATCGAATGATATGTCTTTCTGCGCTAGCTGAAAGCATCTTTTATAATATTTACTGAAGTACTTTTTCTAGTATTTTGGATCATACTTGCATTTTCTGTAAGAAATTTTGATTGTTGAAAGAAAGGTAGCAAGTTTGCTGCCTGCAGTTATTCGACTCACAAAGTTTTCTTGTTTAGAGAATATTTAGTACTGTAACAACCCTCTAATGAATTTAGTTTATTAAAATATTTGTTTGCGTACTATCAGAATTTCGAGCTATATATCAAATAACAATATCGGGAGAAAAAGTCAGTTGAACCTTACCATACTGACAAATTTTCGGCACTCGAGAGAGGATTGTGTCAGTACTAAATTACTTGATTTTTTTTTGAATGTCTCCAAGTTAACCTGGACTACGTATGAGGCAACATGGATTTTCAGACCGGTGTCTCCGATGACAAGAGCCACCCAGAAGGCGACATGCAACATTGAGCTCACCAACAGATTGAGATTTCTTCTGAGCATCATTTATATGCTATCGTGGTACAACTACTGGACGGAGTAGGTAGACTCGTACCTTCTGTCAGATGCGCCAGCATTGTGAAAAAGAGGATACGAGAGAATAAATTTCTGGTGTTGGCAAAACTTACAGAGCCAAAATCACCGTTTGGTGAATTTGATACGGGTGATCTAACGGAATATGGCGATTTATTTTGGACCGCTTGCAACCAGCAGTCTATTTAACGAGTTTTCAGGTATGGTTTTGGGGAACAATTTGGAGCCCTGGTTGCTCGTCATGGTACAATGTACAATGTAATTACAACTCAATTATCATGCCTGGGAAAAAAATGGAATACAATAGGAAAGATATTTTGGCATTTCTTTCAATAAGAGATGACCTACATAGAATAACACATAACCGGCAAAACTGCGTGGTATATTACACAGCACGAGTGCCTAAGCAGGAATGGAGGCATTGATGTTCTTGAAAATCAAAACTATAGTTGTGGCAGGAGAAAAGCAGCGCTGTTAAGCGTATTGTGGTACAATTTGAGTTCAGATTGTGATCCAAAAATAAAGTTATCGTATATCCCCCTGACATCCACACGGGGATGTAGGGGAGGAAATAAAGTTAAGAAAGCCCTGGATTAGGTAATACGGTGCCCAAAAAGCACCACATGACCGTGGCTGTTGTAGGGTCTGAATTTTGATCAAATTTGTTAAGGCTATTGTTGATAAGTAATTACGAAAACACACAAAAATGTGCTTCCCGTTAAACACTTAAGGAATAATTGCTGGCAATTTCTGAAGAAATTCTTGTGTAGAAGTTAGTACAATTGCAAAGGCCAAGTTTTTCTGGATCCACAAGCTTAAGAATGTTGAGAAAACAGGTACTTCAGTTTGAATTAAAGATCATGGTTCAAATTAACAAAGTTACTTGTGTTTAACATAAATCTAATTTTTCTTAACTAGCGCTTTACTTGAATAATGTTAATAAAACTCGAATAACATGCATTTTTTTTGTCAGTTTCTAGGTGTATGTTCAGTGGTTCTCGTCACCAAAGTTGACTCTATATTCGAAATGAAATTTTAACGGACAACTCTGAGTTGACATTACAAACGAAAAACTTTAAGCTAGTTTGAAGGAGTCATTTTCTTGGGTAAATTCATTCTACCCTTTTCTACTGTTGCTGACACTGAGCGAACTGAAATATTTAGAAATTTACTCACGCTGAGAAAATTGTACACAAACAAGTGAATTTCTGTTTAAAATTAATTTTCACTTATTAAAACGGTGATTTATTGGATGAAAGCCTTCTTGAAGAGTAACCATGCTTTTGAAGCGTTCGAAGAAGAAATATTCTCGCTTTCAGAAGCCATCTAATTATTTGCGTAAAATTTAGTCATTATGGTTAGACTAAGGATGAAGGTTCATGGTTCTTGTTGTTATCCGTGACGGAACATATTCTTCTATAATAACCACTTGACTCTTAAGCGGAATCGCAGCTGAACCTGCTTTTTCGAATTGATCAGAATCGTCCAGGAATTGGATCAGCTTTCTCGAGTCGACTGCATAGTGCATGTTTTTAGTTATATGTTGCTGTTCGTCAGGGAGGGGTTCACTAGTTATTGTTAAACTGAATATGAAAACATTATGTGAATGACTGAGATACGACTAATACTATCATTTGGCTTAGCGACCAGTCAGATCATATACGTCTTTTAGAGTGATGGTAAGTCAAGCATCTTGCTCCTGTTAAAGCAGTGGTTCCCAACTTTTTTGTGATCAAGTACCACTTGGAGGTTCCGTACAGTCGCCGCGTACCACCTGGTTCCAGAGAAACTAAATTCGATCAGATATCACTGTATTTCCATAATTATCAAATAACAAAATAAAAATTGTTCATGACCCCGAAAGTGTTTGCGTACCACCTAGAATGCCCTTGCGTACCACTGGTGGTACGCGTACCACAGGTTGGGAACCACTGTGTTAGAGCCAGAGAGTCTCTAAATGTAAAGCACATGATGCAGTGTCTGTGAGGTCCCGCTGCTTCAGCCCTTATTTCCATCGTGCCATTTTGCAGTTGCTGTCTTCCGCTTATATTTCTTGAGATTTACTGTGTGTGCTGTAACAGGTCTTTTTGCAAACCTTGTAGAGAAATCACTCATCGCTCTTGTTTCTCAGGTGTTCTTGTACTGTATCCACAAGTCTCATTTTTACCCGCGCTACACTCGTTGTTTGGTCTTCTCTATATTCCCTTGTCATTACGTGTCAAGGAAGAAAAGTTAACATCACGGGTGTCAACTTTCTATATTCCTTGACCACTTCAGTTCTCTATTCCATCCAATAGGATCTCCACTTGTGGGCTGTTCCTCCTCACTTCTTGTTCTATTAAACCGTGTCTCCCTATAATTCCAGAGTATCTCATTTCTAGTGTTTATCATCTTCCTGCTGCTATCTGTCGTCGCATCACTGGGGAAAAATCACTTTTGTTTATTATTTTTAACATTTGTGCTAAGACTTTTGCACATCAATACTTTTGCCGCATCAATACTTTTGACTTTTGCCAACTGAGACACTGTACATGTGCACCGTTGTGATGCCACTTGTAGAAACTTCCACTGTGGTAGTCTTTATGATTGAACGGAAACGCTAGTTTAACACGTTGCCTCCGATTGCCTGATTGGTGTAAAACTTCACTTTGTATGCATAGTCACTAGAAGGATCTGAAAAATTACAGAACCTAACCTCAGTGGTACACATACGTACCACTTCGGAGTCAACGTGTTAAACTGAAACATTATATGAATTAATTTCGTTTGTTTTTCTTTTCTTAGAGCACCTCGTCACTATCTTAAATTACTCAACTTGGGAATGTTTTGAAATCAAGTTACTAATTTTTAGAATCCATCATTTGAATCACTTGCAAGTGCCAGAGCACGTGAACAAAGTAATGAAATCGGCTCATAAGTCTTGTTATCAACTTCAGCGAGTTCTAAGTTTTTATTATAAATTCTAGCATTTGCACCATTCACAAGTCTACTCATGTTACGTATTAAAATAATAGGCTTTAACTGTTCAATCCCAGTTTTCATACGATGCTTCGACTTCATTCAATTGATAATTTCAAATAGCAAGCAAACTTGCTGGACTGATTCAATGTGTTCTACCTTGTGGATTAGAATTTTTATTTGCACTACCGAGTTTACGGACTTGTGTTATGAATCCAATGTGTGTAGCTGTGTGAAATGAAATTCAATCTGTGTGCTGCCATAGGAAATGAATCTAAGAGTGGAATGAATGACCTACTAGCTGAAAGTTAAAGTTTACTTACTGCATGTGTGCAGCTGGACATTCGTACGACTATGCCATTTCACTCGAAGTTGTGTACTGTACTAAAAATTATATGTATTACATATGCTGACCGCGCTTTGTTTCGAATTATATATGTACGCCTGTCCTACACTACACAGGTTAAACTTCGTACATCTGTGAAGATTTATGTATGCTGCCACATGATCTGAATTTTATGTGTACTTTACTTTGAAAACGACGTATCTTAATGTTAACTATTATTGTCAGCTCAACGTGTCTCCACTTTCTATATGATCTTACTTAAGCTACAATTTGAACGAATTCAGTGTCGTCTACTCTATCGTATAACTGAAGACTTAGAAGCGAATAGCTTATCAACAAACAG
>VCRD01002109.1:0-10390 GCA_006783055.1 Trinorchestia longiramus
CCCACCGCAATACTTCACCGTTACCTCGGCCCACCGCAATACTTCACCGTTACCTTGGCGCATTGTCTGACGTGTCTGCGCAGCTTGCTGTGCCTCATCCAGTGGTCGGCGTCAACAGGACACCGACTTAAGTCCCCTTGAGTCGCTGGCTCGTCGAATGCTGGATCTTGCAAAGGCTCCAGTTCTAATGAAGCTAACTTTTCTTCCAACCACGCGTTCTTAAATTTCATTGATTCAGTGTTATTTTTTTCGATGGAATTGAACGATACAAACTTAGTCTTTTTCTTGTTCTTCCCCATGGTGAAAATAGGAATATTAAAATTTAATTAGGCTAAAATATTTCACCGTGAATGGTGGCGTCAAATTAAAATAACCCTGAAAAATAAAATTGAAGTATGAAATAATTGATGGGAGAATTGAGAATCCCATCTGTGCTATGTACAAACTTGTGTTAATTAACCTCTTCCAAAATTGTTTTATTCTGAATATTTAGTTATTTTTAACAGCTAACTAAATTCACGAGTCACGTTATTTGAGCCATGTTATTAACACGTTGCCTCCGATTGCCTGATCGGTGTAAAACTTCACTTTGTATGCATAGTCACTAGAAGGATCTGAAAAAATGATAGAACCTAACCTAAGTGGTACACATACGTACCACTTCCGAGTCAACGTGTTAAAGCCCATACATGGTTCTGCATTTTAGTGCAACTCTGAACTATTAATCAAAGATAAAAATAAGTGAAGTAGAGAGATGAGCTCACGAGTAATAAGAGCTAAGTGAAGAAAAGAAATCATTCGTGTAATACTAGAGAAACACCGCGGAGGTTAATGAATTGCATTAGAACAGTGGAAACGTTACAGATTTTTCTATTTGAGGTCAGATTCAGTGATTTATGTCTATCGTAGTCCAACTTTTTTTCGAAGCTGCAAGTCTATGCAATAATCTAAGAACGGTAATCATTTTAGTTGCGTGAAAATATTAACAGGCGTTGGGCCCCGTTAAGTGAGGCAGCGTTTCACGAAGAAAGGCGCATAACTACTACAAATATTCTATTCTGGCTATAAGACGTTTTATTATAGATTAGCATGATTCAACATCATACCGACAGTCACTGGATATTCTACAGCATAAACTCGTCCCACTATCGTAAAGAGATAATAAAGTTAGGTTAACCCATACGTTCACACTTTTACACCTACAAGCTAAAATCTAAAGATGGTAGAAATGAAAACCTGAAGATGAGCTCCCAAGGTAATCTAGAGAGGTTTTAGAAATCTCCGACCGTGTAACCAGAAGTAATGAAGCAAAATAAGGAAAGACTACATTTAGATAAAAAGTACTAAAAAGTAAATAGTCTGGTGTAATGAGCTACTGATGAAACCGAGGAACCAGAAGAACACTTCAAGCTGGAGAGCCTTCTAGTTACGTCAACGAGAACAATATCTTCATTTCACCCAAGTGTAATACAAAACTTATTTTCTTCCTGAGGAGAGCAGAGTCCACAAAATACGTTGCAAGGGGAAGATTATATTAAGGAAAAGTTTTCATTAACTACCAAAGGAACAAGTCATGTTTTTAACGCGCGATATGCACATTGTTCACCAGTTCACTGAAAGCTAGAATTGCTATGAAGAACTGGAGTGCACCTCGGGTACAAATCAAGCGCTTCGTTCTGCATACCTATGGGAATAAGATCTTTAGGGATTTTTTTTCATCGGGCGGTCAACCCTTTGAATTCTTAGAACTGCAAGCTAACTTCCACCCAACAGACTCTCACACCAGTAGGAGTAGAGTCAACTGAACCCATTTCTAAATAATAATTCGTTCATGACTATTGCAGGATTAAACCATTTCGAAAACAGAAAAAGCCGCACACCGTTTAACACGTTTGTTGCTATGCGACCCACTAACGGGTCACTCAGGTTAGGTTCTGTAGTTTTTTCAAAGCTTTCTAGCGACTATGTACAAAGTAAAGATTTGCACCAGCTAGGCAATAGCAACAAACGTTAACTTTATCTTTTTAGTCATAGTTAAGCTACACCCCAATTCCTTGCATAATTGCTCTAACCAAACAATGATGAACTAAACATACTACAGCACCCACACTCGAGAGACACACACACTTAAGTAGAAAACAGCAGGGTAAAGAGAAGGTCGTATGTTGAGCGACTCTGCATAGTAACTTACTTTTTCTGCGTTTGGTACAGGAAGAAACCAGACAACTTCGAACGCTTGGTTAACCAAATTTATTATTATAAAACAATTTATGACAAAATGATTTTGGTGAACTATTTTTGACATTCATTCTAGTGTCATCAATTTTTACTCACTTTTAAGAAATTTTGAAAATAAAAATTAGAGAAGTACTAAGTCTAAAAAACAATTTTCATAGACTTTACGCAGACATTAAGAATGACATGAATATTGCAATCTAATAACAATTATCGATGCCAAAAATCAATTATGATAAATTTATTTTTGGCTAAAATTCACATTTTCAGTATTGAGCGCAACTGAATTTTTCTATCAATGAACTAAAATTGATAATTAAAACCATCATCAATCAATTTCTCACTTTAAAATATTGGGCACAAATAAGCAGTTCAGTGAATTGATTGCTAGCGAATTAGTTTTCGTATTTTCTTGTTTTTTAATGAGTTTTCACTTATTATAATTGATGAGCGGCTCATCCTCTAATACATTTAATATTTTTAAAATTAAGCTCTACGCAAGATCGCTGGCATGATTTATCAGTTGCTCAAAAATAAGCAGCATTCTTAAGTTTGTAGATTACAATGAAGTCAGGATTTTCTGGTGAGTGGATGAGACTAAACGTCAAGGTGCTACGCCCTTCTACCTCTGGCCTCAAGTTGTGCAGCGCAGCTTATTTGATCAATGGATATTTTTTCCACACCTGCACGTTTTATTGCAGTGGTATGATTCTACCGTCTTGATTGTGACAACGTCGCACAAGTTATATTTTTTAAGGTCTCCCGTTAACTGCTGAAACCTTTCATGCTTTCTTCAGCGTCGTTGAAGAGAGCCTGGAACCTTGATGCTAAGTTTTAAGACAAGATAACGGTAGTTTTGGAAATATTGTACCACAGTAAACGTAAGATCACATAATATCAGTGTTCCATGATCAAAGTAACAAATAACTGTGTCCGTACAGAACGCAAGAGTTGTGCTACTGAGCAGGCAGGGTGAAGAATACACGTCAGCTTTTAATATAGAGCACCACCCTTAATGTTGGTGCCGCACTCTACCTTCCTTCTCGATAAATGAGAGAAAGGGAAGCTCACTGTGACGTGACAAGGTTAGATTAGCTAGAGCTGTCGAGCAATGTAGTAGGGGCTTAACTGGCAGCTCTTTGACCTTAACACGTTGCCTCCGATTGCCTGATTGGTGTAAAACTTCACTTTGTACGCATAGTCACTAGAAGGGTCTGAAAAAATTACAGAACCTAACCTCAGTGGTACACATACGTACCACTTCGGAGTCAACGTGTTAAAGGAACCCTTGATTTTTGTGGGTGTTTGCTATTGCAGTCCATTGAATGATGTCACTCGTCCTCGTTTCAGTTAACCTTCTTCCCTAGATATGGTGAGACAAGGCACTGAGATTTTTATGACCATTGTTTTTATATTATATGAATTATGCCTAAATTATGTCGGAGGTAAAATCTCAAGCGTCATTTGTCAATTACTAAGCAAGTAAGCATTGTTCTTAAGTTTGTAGATTACTAAACCGCAGTTAATATTTTCTAGCCAGTTAGAGGGAATATGGTCTAGGAGTGAATAAATATAAGTTCATATTGATGATATAACTACACTAAATATGACTATTTCACACGCGAGATTCAAGCGTTGTCTTACATTGAATGTTGTTGTACTTTAATTTTTCAATAATTATTCCCAGAAATAGGGCCCAGTAAAATCAATTGGCATAGCAGTTTTACAACAAAACTTTACATGTGCCTGACACGGTAACTAATGAAAGCGTAACAATGTTGGTGATGAGGAAAAAATATTGTAAAATATCATGATGTGAAAAGGAAACGCTTTGAATACTACACATACTTCTAATTCAAATTAAGCATCAGCTCGCTGGAAGTTGCATTATCAGTTTTATCGTGTAGCGACGGTATGTGGATGGCAATAACTATTGGCCATCACAGGGAGCTTGATGCAAGTACTTAAACATTTCATTTATTCTGCAAAAATGATATTTTTTATCGTCCTTATCACGAAAAAAATATAACTGAAGGTTGAGATTTTTCCTGGCATAACTCATTTAATCAAAGCGATGGAAATTAACTGTTTATTAACTGTAGAGAAGGATAAAAAAATGTAGTCTGTTCCATTTCTAATGTATCTCAATTGATATAGAAAATGTGACATCGGGAAAGTGATGACGCTTGAAGACGTCAACATTTGCTCGTGGTGGGTGGCCGAGCAAATTTTGCCGAGGAGTAACGTGCCACTTCGCACGTTACTTTAATATCTATTCCAGTTTTTAAACTTCGTGATAAAAAGTTCGCCTTCGTTGCGAAACCGCTTTATATCAATAAAACTTACCTTCAACTACTCTTATTGAAATGACCATTACGAAGGTCTCTTTCTAGGAGGGTATTCTAGACACGATATATGGCCACACGCTATAGAGCTGTAGTGTTCGAGTTTTATCGACTTCATCATACGTCAGATTATTGATCTAATCCAGGGTATTGTTTGGGTAGAGCGTCACATTCTGTAGTTCATAAATTTGCAAAAGTTTTACGACCTTACGAAACAATTTTGTACTTATCGAAAGATTTTTCTCACCTAGGTCCTATGAGGCGAGCCAAGTCTTCCACGTACAGTGAAAGAATTTGCCTTCAGAGCAACTTCAAGGAATTACAAATAGAATAACTCGTAGAATTGAACGATTACTTCATTATGTTACATTCCATAGCAAAAGCGTCTGCAGGTTCGAATTTCTGATTTTGACATGTATAATTGTTAGTTTTTACCACACGCTATTCCGTTTAAAATTTATCCAAATGCATTTCAAGATAGTGAAAATTCTGAAAATCTCATCTTGACACGTTTATTTAAAGAATTCCAGGGTATTTGAAAGTGACGTATACTTAACCATGTATAAATCTTAAAATTGGTAGATACCAACAAGTTGTACAATAAAACTTTTACAATACAAGTTTTATTAGATTAAAATTCCGACTATAAAAAAGGTCACCTGCTGAAAGCAAGAATCGTTGAGTTTACGAACAGTTCAAGTTTAAAATTAGTTTGAAATCTGCCCACTTCTCTTAACCTATTTGGTATCCAACTCTTAAAAGCTCACAAGTACGAGAATGGATCACGTGCAAGAGCGCAACATAAGTCAACAAGGTAGCAGAGTTTCTAAATGTCCTTACGACCACGACGCGCTGACTGTCTGCAGTGAACTGGCTTTATCAACAACACGGATCTTGGAAGCACAATTTCGTTATCTCTGACGGGAATTTCTGTTCTAGTTCTCTCATAAGAAACAATTTCCAACACATAAGGGATTTTTACTACTGGATTACTAGTGTGCATCAACGTTCACTTTCTACAGCAAGAACTCGTTCACACATTCATCGGAAAGGTTCATCGATCTTCTCCCAGAAATTTTGGTATACTGTACATTTAACTCTACATGGCTTCTGATAGGAGATTTGAGTAACGATATGTCAACTCAATCTTTACTTTTACGGTTTCTGCATATGAGATCTATTTGAAATTTCGAACAGTCTGACTTTAATATAGAAACGTTCAAATTATCAGGTCGATTTGCTACCGTGAAACTTTGAGGCCAAGCCAATATTTATATTGTGATCTCGAGAACGATCAAAGATTCTATGTTATTTCTGTAGAGATATTCGTGTATATTACCGATGCCAGAAGGAAGACCGAGCTTAATATTTCAGAGATGTTACGTTTTCCTAGCAAGTGAAGTTGGAGAGGGTAAGGAGGCGAATAAAAAAAAAAAAGTCTATAGTACATTTTATTGGTTTACACGAATTCCTAACAAATTCATGTTAGGAGGTTGCACGTGACATTTTTCAGCAGCAATTGCTTCGTTCCAAGCTCAACAAAATCAACAAATCTAAAAAACCTAAAACTCTTTAAAATCTTGTCTTGCGCTCTCTGCCTGGAATCCAATTTCAAACTAGCTGAAAAATTCGAAGACACGAAGATGCAGGAAGTATTCTATGTCGTGTCGCAGTTGTCACGGATCCATAGCACCTTCAGCAGACTGGCAGCGCAGCAGTCAAACCACAGCTAGCTTATTCGTCTCATCTCACCGACTAACTAAAAAAAACTTGTATGGAAACTAAACACACTGGGTAAAACAAGTCGATATCTTAACAAGGTTCAAAATGTTCCGTCAATATGACCACGTATATATGTACAAGAAGAGTCCTTTACAAATCGTAGCAAGTTTACTCGTCAAAATTTATGAATAATCTGGACTAGCGTCACTACAGATATTGGTCGAACAGCTGATCATTGAGAATGTACACGACGGAATTTCGTACACTATATAGAAGCACCATTTCTCAGCTTTAATTGCATCCACGATGTGACTGAAGCAAGTTAGGAGTTATCTTTAATGCGTTATTTATGTTATTCACAACTTTTAGTCATGCGTATGATCAATAGGTCTTAAAATTTTGTACTATTAGATTTATTGCAGTGAATAATACTTTCGTCTCGACATATTGACATTTTAACCGCGCGGTTATTAAACTTTACGTTTAGTAATTGAAGGAACTACGAATATCAATCAATTCTACTTCGAACAAATGCAAGGAAAGCTAAACAAAGTCTTCATCTTTCCAACTCCGTGAGCGAGAGTCTAGCTTTAAGGATTAAAATCTACATGAAAGATCAGTTTGTGCATGGTATGCAGATGCCATGTCTGCAGTCACCTGAGTGACACCTGCAAAAAAACGGAATGTTTGTTTAAACAATGTTGTCTGAACCTTATGCTCAGTAGGTACACAGTTCTGCCTTTGAACAAAATAAAGTCATTGACATCTACACGCCGAGCTTCCATTGTCAAAATGTTCTCTTAAGAAATTCCAGAAAATTAAGATTTTTCATTTGGAAATTAAATTCCTCTAATGAACAAAGCGATCATACCCTGAATTCCAGACAAAAAATGTAAATCTTTTACAGTTTTATGTATTAAGCACCCCTTTCATTCAAAAATTATTACTTTACGAAGCTTCTTAGAACGTTGGTAACTTTGAAAGGTATTGTGTCGTCCTTTAAAATAAGATCAATATTCAAATGAAGAAATCATATGCAACGAGATTTAATAGATCTCGTTTCATAAACCTTTACTCGTGAAGAAAATACGTACAGTCAGGTCTGAAGAGCAGAGGCGCCGAAGTAGAAATTTAGTTGAATGTAGACTTTGAATCTGCAGTTTTTGTTGACGAGTTAGTTTCTGTTATTCAGCTGAACGTGATATACAAAGTTTCCCCAGTCAAGTTTTTTTGTTTGTTCAGTGCGGACAATGAAAAATGCTAGTTTCATTCTGCAGGACAGGTTAAAGTTACCCGATAGACAATCATATATACGGTAAAATCTACAACATTAAAAGTTAGTTAAAAAAATATCTCTTCGTACGTCACAGAACTCATCCACGTGACCATTTTGGCATGCTTTTTTGGTTCCCTACAAAACATTTGTTTACGAGGGATTAGAGTACGTCGCTCTAAGCTGCTCATATAAGTAACAGGATAATTTGGATTTAGTCTTCGATCTTCAATCCATAACACCACAAACCTGTTTCTTTTAACTGATAATCTAGTCCTACCCATTTTATAAATAAATATTACTATTAAATAAAGTCCTTAAATAAAACCTGAAAAGGGAAAAAATAGTTTAAGTTCAGTTTTAAAAAAATTACAGCTTGCATCAGCCAACGTATTTGCACAATAGGTGTACACCAGGAATAGCTTTTCTACTTTGACAGCTTTACTACTTTGTTGGTCTCAGATTCTGTATTTATTGATTAATGTTTAATATTTAAAAATCGAAGTCTTCCGAAATTACAGGGGTCCCAATGCTCTTAAAGTAACCATGTTCACAGTAGCGTAGCCTTCATGCCTCCTTAAATAAGAACCACCACGTATCAAGATCGAAGTAATTATCCGACCCAAGAATGGGCCAGAGGGTTCGTTCCTATAGCCTCATTCTATTCTAAGAACTAGACATTATGAGCTATTTTGTCACTACCAGATTCACAGCTTTAATACAAACAGTTTAGTCCAGTGAAAGCTAATATTGCAGAGGTATACTAAGGACAGTACAAGTCGCCTTGAGAACCGGAAATTTTGACTATCGAGGCTTTAACATTTAAATTAATTAAATTTCTGTTTCAAGTTTTGTAAAGTTCATAATAATGGTAGGTTTCAACACCCATTGTGCATATTATTCGTTAAGATGCTTTAAAATTTAGTTCACTCTGTTAATGATAAATTTCTTTATGTAAACAAATTTTCGTCAATTTAAGGTTACATTTCTATCAACGCTTATTTGAAGAATATCGTTGGAAATCTTTACTCGCAAATATAAAGTTTACTAGCAATTCATCCCGTCTTCAGTTAGCTTTGGTGATTCGAACAGCGAGCTTAGATGTATCGGTCGATATGAAAAAGAATGAGAACGGTAACGAATATTTTGTAACGTTATTGAAGAGGTGCCTAGAAAATAGCCAAAATTAACATTTAGTTTAGGAAATGACGTCTTTATCATGATGCCCGGCTCCACCAATTTGACTTCATGTACGAACTTAATTTATTAATCTTCGAATACCTGAAAGCTTTAATAATTTTAGCTAATTTCGTTTGGGGCACCAAAAGTTCGAGGGAGTAAGTCAAGAATGTGTAAAATTAACAAGTTTATATTTATATGGAAATTTCTTTTCCTGACGAGGAAAATAGAGCATTACATCTTCACGAAACCTTGAAATCTATACATGTAAATCCCATACGAACAGCAAGTAAAAAGGTTCATTTAGACATTTCTTCAATACGGAGGTACTCTTTCTATAACTAATGATTAGGATTAAGAATGGTACTTTGATTATATAGGGTGCGGCAACAACTTTATTCAAACGAGTTTTTATAAATACATACGTTGTGACACCGGACCCTGTAATTCAGGTCGTAGCGAAAATCTGGTGTAGTCACAAATCGATTAAAAGTTTAGGTATAACAGTGTACAGCCAATGAAGTTTTAAAATAAATTCACAATGACCGATTTGTTATTACAACAGCATTTTAGTTATCAAATGCAGTTTGTAAAACTTTTGTACAACATCGTTGTTCTGTATACTAAAATATGTAGTTTGAGTAATAAGCTTGGAAATGGGCTTGTGATAGCGTCCACTTAATGGTTTGAGTAAAGATTCATCAGTTTTTTTTCACTAGAGCGATATTTGTGTGAAATTTATGTTAGGAGGGAAGGTTTATCGCCCGTAGTGACAATTTCTACCTTCTAGCCTTAGTTCAATGTGAACTTTCTACTTGAAATTTTACACGCTGACTCCGGAGTGGTACGTATGTGGACCACTCAGGTTAGGTTCTGTAATTTTTTCAGATTTTTCTAGTGACTATGCGTACAAAGTGAAGATTTACACGAGTCAGGCAATTAGAGGCAACGTGTTAAATGGTATCTGGAAAAACACTCGACATGAATTAGTATAAAGTTAATCGTTTTGCGATTGTAGAGATTATGGACTGGCAAATGTATTCAAGGAGTGCCCCCATAACTACTTAATATTTCAATAAGAAGGCAAGCATGAACAATGCCATCAAAAGACTTAATACCCCTGTACTAACAGCGAATACATTAATCAACAAGAGACCTCTCACCAGTACTAATGAAACAATCATTTACTATCCATAACTATCATCAACAAGAGTTCCTCATATAGTTCCCAACACGCCTCAAGATTTCTTCCACTTACGAAGCAGTTGATCACTTACTACGTAATAAGCAGCAAATCATCAAGACTATAGTCCGCAAAAACACACTCTAGCAGGACTCGGCCTTCATAGCAGACGAGTGACCTCGCAGCATCGAGGTGTGAGGTTAACTAAATCTTCTTCCTCGTCAGCAGTTTCATTTTTGTTCTTCGTTGGGAAAAATGGCGTTGAAGAAAAACTTGTATACAAAGATCTTAAGTTGAATGCAAGATTGATTTTAAATATGATGGCGAATTTGCACATGTTCAATTAAAACTTCCAGGAAGGAAATTTTGCGCGTGTGGATATATCATACACATAAATCTAAACATAAACATGTATGTATTTATATATATATATATATATATATATATATATAT
>VCRD01002109.1:10458-28907 GCA_006783055.1 Trinorchestia longiramus
ATATATATATATATATATATATATATATATGTCCTATATAGGAAATACATGCATTGCAAGCAATGTATTGAGGATACTAAAGCCACATCCTTCAATACGGAAACTGCTTCATAAAGCTCGCGTCCACTGGCAAATCAAATGAAAAAATTCAGTAAAAACATTGAATTTTCACCTGTGGGTCTGCTAGTCTACTAATATAATAGACAATGTATTTTCATCTCTCTCTCTACCAGTGTGTGTCCGTCCCATTACTCTCTATCTATCATTGAAAAGAAATTACAGAACTGAAATCAAAACGGATATGGATGTATTAAAATCATTATATTGTGGACACCAAAGCCACCGGATTACTGCAAAATAAAATAATTCCCCCCCCCCTTATTAGGTTGCTTTGCTTACGCAAGCCATGTTATCGGTCGATAAGATACCGATAGGCCATAAGATTCTTTATGTATTTATGAAAATGTTAAAGTTCTGGTAGTACCACGAGTAAAACTGAAAACTGTATTTTATTTTACAGATCCTTAATTTTATCCCTTTTAAACTGTAGAATTTCCACGAATACTATCTAGGTCATATTATCGACAGATAAGATACAGAATAGAAGTTCTATATGCATTCATGAACACTTTTCATTTAAAAACAATGATTTATCGTAAATCTTTAATACCTCCGTATTTATAAGTTTCAAATTAATCAAACTTATAACGCAATTATCGATCGAAAAATGCCTAATTTCATCACTTTAAACCGTGAAATTTCCATGGGTTCAACTAAATAGTACATATTTATTGCAAGCTATTATTGACATTACTATTACATGTTTCTATATTTATAGTTCACTGAACGAAAGTCAAGAAAATCTTCAGACTTTGCATTAAACATTTAAGTAGCTCGGACTGAGAGAACAAACACTCTACGGATTTTACAACAAATATTTAACTATCTAACCCAGGATTACGATTTAGATTCACCTTTAATTTGACATTCAAGTGATGAATACATTGTATATAAAGTGTTTAATTTTACTTTACGTGTAACAATGTTATGAATATATAGTTATGTATTAAATTCTATGAATTTTTATGAATATGTTGAGCATTCATCTTGATTTGGTACGTGGTGGAATAGTTTTACGTGTACAAGTATTTTTAATTGAGATGCTAATTATATTCTGATGTAATGAAACTATTAATATGAGCAATAGTCAGATATGAACACCATATATTAAAAGAAACATGAATATTAACTGCTGGACTTTGAAAATTACGAGTGCTATACCCACTACATAACTCTACCATTTTGTGTGTACTGCTAAAGAAACGTAATAGATAGAAAATAAATTTCTCTCTGCAATGAAATTCTCAATTAATTACAATATTAACCAGAGTTAATAAATTACAGAGTTTAGTAGATAAATACCATTGAAATGTATTTTGATATTCTGCTAAAATAATTATCGCGTTTGGCTACTTCGTTGGACGACATACACCAGAAGTAAGCACATGTGTAAAAAACTAATTCCGGTACTAAGAGGTTAAGTATTTATTATGGTAAGAATTTATAATTCTCACTGGTTGAATTTTGACAAATATGGGAATGTATCTCACCCTCGAAGCGCTGAAGCTGTCATCGGAGGTGATAGCGCTGAAGCTGTCATCAGAGGTGATAGCGCTGAAGCTGTCATCAGAGGTGATAGCGTTGAAGCTGTCATCAGAGGTGATAGCGCTGAAGTTGTCATCCGAGGTGATATACTTACAAATGAAAAAATAATGGTTACGTGAAATGTTAATTCACTCAACCCGAATTTCGCTATATTTAACTTACAAACGCGTCGCATCGTTTTTCCACACAATGTATCATATTTAAACCCTGAATAAGAGTGGTAGCAGTTTATCATACACCTACGGAAAAAATGGTTTCTCAGAACATTTTCTCGTTTAGAGTTGTTTTGAAAACACGATTCATTGTACTGTGGATTTATACTGCATTCTGTGATATATCAGAATAAAGTTGATTAATTTATTTTCCTCTAGGTAGCTACTAGACAAGGATTCGTGACTGTACTCCTGCGAGCTTGGTGCTTAGGGAAAATGTTTCGTGCGTGCAAGCCTCTGGTTAGTGACTGCAGTCAGAATAAAGGCTTGAATAACCATCTAGAGGACGCAGGATAAAATAAAAAATTCGAAGCAACTAGTGAGAAAATATGAGAAACTTAGACAGGGATTTAAGCGTGCAGTGGACTCGATAAAGGAAGTCGTTCGTAACTCATACAATCAGGTTTATTTTTAAGAAACACTAACGAGGTTACTAGCACCAGCTAACAGCATTAGGGTGAGGCTTGTGGCAAGCACGATTTGATGCCGAGTTGTTTAAGGTTGATCGATACGATTGATAATCCTGAAAGAAATGTGTGAAAGCCATTACACACAGATTTTTGTTCCATGGAATTCCAAATCATCTACATAAAAATCAATATTTTACGTTAAATATCCCCTTCTTGGTACTCATAAACAGAGTGCTCTGTAATGCATGGCTTACCCAATTATCTTATATCCGCTCTTCGTAGACCTATTGATATTTAGAACTTCACTGAACGGATGCACTCCCATTAACAGATCCTAGCATCCTCTGTAAAAGGACATGGAGAGAGAAATTTATAAAAGGAGACCTTGAAGAGGATTACAGTTTTGAGTCTGCCTGCCTCTGCTCAGAAAGAAACGCTAACAGGTACCTTGTGTTCAAATGAAAAACAAAATATGTTGCTGCACAGCATAAATAGTCAATTCCCATAAATATGATGCTTCTTTCCTCGATAAATTTAGTTGTACAATACAAACGATCATGAAAATCTTTTCTAGAAGGATAAACAAGCAGTCCATCTCAAGTTTCCATCTTTTAATGCAAAATTCTCCTCAGGTGAGAACTATTTACAACTTAATTTTACAATTATAAAAATTATCCTTCAGTTCATAGATAATACGCTACACGAAGACTCTTCCAGGCACATAAACACTATCAAAATCAGTCACTAAATTAAAAATTCTAGTTTAAATTACGGCAACAAGAACTACTTTTCCCCAAATTAGTAAAGACAAACAATCATGAACGAAGAAGTACTCGGCGTCGGTTACTAGTTTAGATTGTTGAATCTAAAAACTGGACTTTAAAAAGGAATGAGATTTTTCTTCTAGAGAAATACACAGAAAAACTAAGCTACGGGAGTCGAGAGAGGCGTGGAAAGAAGACATTTTTGGACATCTTTTTAATTTCAGGTGAATGATGAAAGGCTATTCAGGTTAAGAAAGAACCGAATAACTCATCCACCTTCTGGTAAAAACTAGTCAATATGAGATACACGGAACTAAGAGTAGAAGAATCTAAAAATAGAAATTCTAATACAAATAATTTTTTTGAGAAAATAGAAATTGAAGCAATGGAGAAACCTAGGACAAAGTCAAATTAATAGGTTTATCAGAACGCTGAAAACGGTAACTGACTTAAACAAAATCGTCCTCAATGCACACATCCAATTAACCAATCAATAAAAATTAAAAATAATAAAACTACCCGCAATTAAAATCTATGAATGAAATAAAAAAATCTATTGAAGACTAACTTTCTTTTCAACATGAGTACATCACTAAAGTTGCACGCGGCTTGACGCAAGCGAACGACTATGTAACCGAAGCATACATGAAATAATTCCTCACTACAGTCCATTCAGTGAAGCCAGACTGAACACGAGAGTTACGCGTACATAAAGCGCTTCATAGCTCCATACAACAACGCATTATGCCACTCCAAACACATAAACAACAGTTGCGACCACAGTTTAACGACAGGAATCACTAATGCTGTACTTCTATACGAATTAGGAAGATTTAATGCAACGCTCATAAAGCTTCACAGGATATAACCTCAGTACAAAATTGTGTCCAGTTGACGTCCCACTGAAACTTCAAAAGTTAAGAGCTTCTTGCATATGAAATGCAAGGCAGCGGGAGAATCAGAAATACAATGAATGAAATCCTTAGTTGTCGTATCTACACACCAGCATTAATGACTAAACAGTATATAATACGCAAGAACCAAGAAAGGACAATACTCGCCAGAAAATAATTACTGTACACTAGTGAAATCTTTACAACCTTAGCAGGTTACACTTGAGATCAAGACAAAGTGACAGTTCGCTCATAGATTAAACAAACGATAATAAAAAATCAGAGGCAGCTCGTTCTAATCGGATAATCTATCAAAACAGAACATCTCCATCTGATGACACAGAAAACAGCAAATGCATTATGAGAAAACTGATGAAAGCAATTCTACTGTATTTGTTGACGAATAAAGAACAGTCTGTAATGTTAGAAGTTACACCAACGCACTGCAATAGCCACCAAGACTAGACATCGAACACAAACGGAACACAACCGCATCCAGCAGATACTTTTTCAATGCCACAAGTCACATTACCGTTCAGCCACACGAACTACCAGATACAAGAGAAATTTAACAGCGATGTCCAGTGAAAGTGACCAATTATACCGATGGTCAACCGCACTCCTGAGATAGGAAAGTTCAGTCAAATTTGTCAAATTCTAGAGTGCCTGATGCCCTCTTTCGTCATATTAACAATAAAAATTAAGTATCAAATATGTCTTTACTGAGGGCATATTTTTTAATTCAGTGAATGGAGCAGCACTCGTGAAGCACAAACTTAAGAGGTTTCGAATCAAATGATTCAGATTTAAAGCAAAAAAAGTCTTTTAACACGAGCGTATATTGTTCACTCAGACATTTGTACATTTTTCCAGTCTTCGAATAATTAACATAGGAAAAAATTAACTAAAATGCAAATCACCGAAAAATGCGACAAAATTCGCTCAGCTATCAGGCAAAATTCAACCGTGGCAGTTCCCCACAACGATGAGAAACTGATCACACACGATGCAACTACTCATAATTGATGTATACGTAAAAAGAAGTTGCTGAAAATTTTGTTTAATCAACTTAAAAATTAAGCCAGAAAATTAGTTTAAAATATTTTGCGTCAGTAATGATTCATTTTCAAAACATTATGCTTAAAAACATTTATTCCAGATTAAAAGGCAAGGAATCGTTAACACCTAACGAGAACAAACAAATTAGTAATCAACAAGAGTGTATAGTATGTAAAATATTCGCCAATTGCAGCGCCGACATGCAGAGAACAAGCAGGTCTGATCAGATGGATACTGTTAGAACTGAAGCTCACAGAAATAACTTGGTTCAGTGCTATTACTTTCAGCACGGTCGTTAGCGCTCTAGAGGCTGCTAGATCCAACATTCTTACCAATACTACAGAGTTCGTTTCACGACTCCGCCTCTCCACCTAAACCTACCGCCCCAAATTGAATGACGGTAAAAAATGCTTAGCGCAACATCGAAACATAGCGTAAACTCGCTATTTTATTGCATACTATTCAAAAGCAGGAGGCTTGCTTCCATGTAAAATCAAGTGAACTCTACCAAAACCATTCAAGAGCAATTCACTTGGTACATGGAGTACACACACGAACGAATAAATTATATTCATATCTATTCTTCGGGAAGAAACTACTAGGGAAGTTGATTAGGTTGAATTACGTTAAACATTAAATATCCCGAGAAAAAGTCATTAAAATTCGAGCACATTTTCATTCATTCCATTAAAAGATTTAAATTCATTATTCAGCCCAATGAAGAGCGTAAACGTCAAGAAGTCAAACACCATTCAACGCACGTAAAGCATTAATGTGGCAGTGCTTAATGCGAGTTCTACCTCAACTTGCTACGAATTTCAAATCCACCTTTGTGGATTAGAAATTAATTTAACGACCTATGTACTTCTTCTAAAATTTCAATTGAAGTCAATATCGATTCCAGGATTAACGACGATTTAAAAAAAATTTAAATCGCAAAACTTGATTACACATAACATAAGTCAGAATTGTGTAGCAATTCAAAATGTTCTCATTTTAGGGTGAAATGTGCTCACAACATCTCAACTCATAGTAGAACACTTTCAACGTAATTGCAACGAGCTTTTTTTGACAGTTGAACGTGTTGAAGATAACGATCATCTTCCGGTAGCTGTACAATATTAAATATAACAATCGACTTTTTCCGGTAGCTACACACGTTAAGTATCAGAGAAATAAGACTACTGCCCCTTCTCTAGTACGTCGAACTTTTGAACCAATCACTGGCACCCATTTGCAGATTGATTATACCCCTGTACAGTAATTCTCAACAAACGATGGAATACGCAGACTTTAACATTCCGAGAACAACCTCTGCTAACCTGTCAATAAGCAAGAATTATATAGACCACTACTGGACGTCCAGCTGCTATTTATTGACACTTTTGCACCCCCTTTCTTGGCTCCGTGTGATCATGGGTTTGCCGCTCCTAAGGTGCATGGAGGCCCACTTCTTCTTCGGTGGTGGCGCCGTGGTGCCATCACTGCCCAGAGACGGGACAGAAAGGTTACGCTTCTTCTTGCCATACTTGGTCGGCCGCAAAGACGAGGAGCTCTTCAGGGACGTAGAAGAATGACTCTTTAGCGGTAACTTGGACTCATTCGGAGAACCTCTATTCACGGACTTGAGCACTCGACTGGAAGCAGCTGCAAGATCGGTGGGGAGGCGGGACACGTTAGCAGAGCTGCTCAATCTATCTTGAGGGTTCTTGACGTCCATGTCGACAGGCGTCCGGCTGGAGCTGGCTTTGACCTCGACTTCAGGTAAGGGGTCTACACCAGCAGCACTGTCTACTCTCCGCGCACCGGCAGCGTCTACCCCAGACTTACTAGCTACAGACGATCGTGTGCGGTGCTTCACTAGCTGTACTTTCACTACGTCGCCTGAAAAAAGATACATAATTAAATTTACGATAATTTTTTCATTTCAGTTTTGTGGCAATCATCTTAATTAGAGATTGGAATTAGCACAAGTTGATTAGAATATTTGCAAAACGACTGGCGGATTGAGCATGAAAGAGAAAAAGAATAGTTAGTCGGTCGTTGGATGCGCAAGTGTAGAGAGTAAGCAGGAATATTTGTTTGACCATTTCCTAGTGCAATCCAGAATTGTTGAAAGGCTAAAAATTTGCAAGCGTTAAGTCCGTTTCTAGACGAGAGTTGACTGATGCCAGAACAGAGAGAGCGAGGCAATACCTTAAGCAGTGAGAGGATATTTGACTCAATGAGACGTGAAGTGCGAGCATTGAGAATAAATAGGAGATATTTCAAAACGCTGGTCATAGGAGTTCCAATAAAATGTGAAGACGTAATTTTGAAAGAAGGAATAGAAGAGGGAAGTGCATGATGGAATGAAGTTTAGCACTTTAGAGGGAAGAATCATACTTGAGAACAGTGGTAAACGAAGAATGAGGATGCACATCATATGCACAGAGTGGAATGTACGACTGTGAAGAGTATAGCAGGTCAAGTAAAAAGGCCAATTGATTGGAGATACGGTATGCACCTGAAATTCATGAACAAGAGAATCCTTCGAAGAAGGAAATCAAGTTTACAAAAGGGAAATCAGTGGGAATACAAGTTATCAGAGATAAAAATAGTGATGCTGTCGGAAGTGCACCTTGCTGGAGAGGCGAATTGATAACCTAATCAATATCTTAGGATAGTTATGAGATATACAATTATTTCAAGATAATAAGCTACAGTACATCGAAATGACAAGAAGTATAATACTACTACGAGCTAAAAAGCTTATGTCTCCCATGAAAAAACGTCACTAGAAGTGTCACCCATGGACTGTTAATATTACTTCGAGTTTGAGTGAAATAACACGATACAGACCGTCAGCACAGCACTTGTTACCTAAAATATACAATGAGTTTTTGCGCAACAAAAATACGACCAACTACCATCATTTCATGCTAGACAAAATAAAGCATGGATGAAAGACGAAAATCTAAATACTAAAGAAATAATAATAAAGTGACAATACCTGAACAGTGTCGGGAGCACTTTTTGAGCTTGAGCTTACTGGCTGCATCGCCCTCTGTTGTAGGAGCTGAAATGACGTTGCTTGTCTTACAAGACACAGACGTGCTGCTCGAGATCACTGGTATTTGAATGTCGTCTCTCTTCCTGTTAATTTTGTTACTAATTTCTTTGGAAGCCGGAGAGTTCGTTTTAAACTTCAATGATTTAGGACTAGAAGTGAGCGAAGAATGACTACTAACGTTAGAAGAGCGACTAAGATCACTAGACAAAGAACTTGGCACAGCACTGCTAGTAGTTCTGTCATCTCGGTGATCTTGCGGTGGGCATGAAATTTTGTCATTACACTTACACTCTGTACATGTTTTCTTAACGTGGAAGCACTCCTCAGTGCCATCGTCATCTCGTTCCCTCTTAGTCGCCCTACTAGAGACAGCGCTTGTTGCTGTCAAGTCACTGGGACACATATTTTCATTGACTGACGGCGCACTTTCTGCCACAGGTTTACGTGTAACGTTCGGAGAGGCTTTCTTGGGGCTGCTGCATTTAGTACACAGAGATAACCTAGAGCTGTTGCTGCTCATTGCTAACGGGGATGCAGCTAAGTCAGACGATACAAATCGACCACTAGAACGTAAGGATGGAAGAGACGCTGAGATCGGCAAAGATTTGTGAGGTGAAGAAGCTGTGAGACGAGAAAACGTTGAGGTGGGTATTGAACTTAGAGACGAAGCTTTGGTAGCGAGGACAGGGCTGGCAGTCAATGAAGACCCAGACAAGGGTCGTCTCAAGCCCAGCTCAGAAGCACCAGGAGTCGAGGCCTGCTCACTGTCATCTCCAGCTAAACTTCTAGGCGTTGATAAGGAAGGAGCAACTCTTTCTTGGCTACTCTCGCCTGTCTTTGGATCACTCTGCCACTTTTGTGGTAACCGCTCTGTTATACTAAGGAGCCGGTGAGATGTTCTCTCTTCGGTAGGTTTGCTGGGTTTATTGTTATCCAGGTTGTAAACGTGAACTTGAACCTTACAGTCAGCACTCTTAGAAGGGGAAGCGGTGGTGGTGTTAACTGAAGTATCCTGCGCGGTCATGGTCGACTGTGACCCTAGCCCTTTGCGCTGCAGCAAAACCTGACAAAAGAAACAAATATAAACCGTGCTACACAAGAATTGAAGAGCACACGTACCGATCATCATTAAATTTACCAATACTGTTTACAAGGAGAATAAGTAACTTCTCGGCAGAAGTTGGCTTGTCGAAAGGATACACAGTTAGCTCCTCCATTTTTACAGCATCAAACATTTATTGGGACACACGCTTGCATTCTAAAACGATAGACTTAGTGCTTACACCACTAACGATCCAGACATACACCGACCATCTTAGCAATCTCTCTACATCCTGAATACATCCTTATTGTTTCAGTCATCGTTTTTTAAAATAAATTCAAGAACACCAACACTCGAAGCTTCTTTTCAAGAATTCACCAGGAATAACAAACACGTGTATCATTCAGACCATACAATCCAATACCAAAACCTTTCTTGTAGTAATCCTAAGGAGTTATCTAGGCTAATATACATATCTACAACTGAAATAAAACCTCTAGAATGAGGAAGTAATAATAAATTTCTAACATTCCTACAGTAGCACCAAAAAGAAATTTTATAGCACGAAAACTGCATCATTCCACTAAGATACAATGAGTAATTCGTTCTCCAAATTCTAAAATATTAAGAACATTATTAAAATATAGTTGAGAGGTATGTCTCGCTGAAATCTTGCACAACAATGAGAGCACATCAGTTACTGAGCTATGATCTCTGTGACTGTACCAATAACTTGAGCCACAACGGTATGGGACTTGGGTATCAACCCAATATGGACTTTGGTACATATTTCACAGCATGGGACTTGGGTATCAACCAAATATGGACTTTGGTACGTATTTCACAGCATGGGACTTGGGTATTTCACAGATGGGACTTGAGTATTTCACAGATGGGACTTGGGTATTTCACAGATGGGACTTGGGTATTTCACAGCATGGGACTTGGGTATCACCTGAAGAATGAGCCAAACGAATCGTTTCTATTACCTTTTTCATTGAACGCACCTCTCTCTTGGGACGACCAGGAGGGTCAAGGAAGACAACGACGGCGCTGGTGTTGTCAGCACGGAGGTTGCAGCGGCTGTAGCGGTCCAGGGCACCCTTCACCACAGAGCGGGATGGATTCACCCACATGTGTTGCTGTGTAGTCCAGGTAAGTATCTCATTAGCAAGACGACGGTTCACAGGGAAAGCTACAGCACAAGAAATACATTCATACAAGGTAGAGCAATCACATACTTGTTCTAACGGTGAATAAAAAGCCTTCAGATATACATGCCATGAGCATAATCCTTGGTATCGATACAATTGACGTACAATCAATATTTTTTCAGATTAACAACTGCACAGGCACCGTTAAAAAATGATGAAGTCTCTATTTCCGACTACAGATGATTTTCGTACCTACACATTTAGATATGAAAATTTATTCTCTAGCCAAAACGATTTGTTTTAAAACCACTAACCGATCTGACAAAATTTTTCATCTAACACATTACGACTTACAGGAAGTAATTCTGAGAGTTACACGTAATCTTGTAGATTTTTAACCACAAAAAATTAAGCATATAAAGTAAGCTCTATCCCTTCTCTATCAACGGCATGGGACTTTGGTATGAACCCAAGTGTCATGATAGTAATGATACATTCATAGGTTTGCATATTCCAGGCGATGTATGAGGTATATGTATTAGGTGTGTATCTTACGAGGAATAAGGTAACAAATGTGGAGCGGCGACGGGGCACCGACTCACAAAAAGAATTAATCGAGAGGCGAGCTCGAGGGCTGGAGGAAACAAACAGTAGGGTTTGAGAAGGGTCGCGATGTTTGGTTTGGTGGCTAAAAAAGTGTCAAACAAGAGGCAAATTTATTGGTTAGAGACCTTGTGAATCCTCTCAAGAATTGCGTAGTCGTGTAACTCTCAAGTTGATTGAAGAGTGAGCGGGGTATATCACAGACGTTTAGAAACCTATTTCAAACCATTGGACAAATGGGGAGATTGGAAAATGGAAAAGATACGTGGGAGGAGCAAAGCTCATGTAAAAACGTAGGAAGGATAGATCCGGACTTGGGAACTAGACCTCGACAGCGATAGAGGCTATTGCAGCTAAAGCGACATCTAGGGCATAGGTGTAGGTTTAGGGGTATGGGTGGAATAGGTGTATAAGTGATTAAAGAGAAATTAAATTAATCATCACACCGACGAATGACAGCAGATTTTACGCGCACCTACCCGTGTACAACGGGGAGGATTTAACTGCGCAACAGCAGGTAATGGAAGGGGAAAAATTAACGTCATTGCTAAGGTGTTGTAATTGTGAGTGTTAAACATCGAAGCCCAGCATCAGCAACGAATCTCCAGTGTAAGGGCCAGTTCTAATACTAATACTGTCAATGTAATCGAGGTTAGCTACAGGGGAAATCTCGTAATTTAATGTGAGCGCCCATTGATTTAACTAAATTGTTCCGTGTGCACACTCAACTATTCTGCTATCAAGTATGTAATTGATTTGTAATAGTGCACTGTTTAATAAGACATTATGTGTGGTTCATAGGCCAGAATGTGGTAGATAACTCCCATTTCCTATCTCGCGATATTAAGAAAAACATGTATTAAATTTTCTGTGTGTATCATTATCCCTCATTTTGCCATTGAAAAGAAATATTGGGAGCCTTTTACCATTTCATGTATTCAGAGGATTAGTCTCTCTAGTGCGACTACGTATGTTTCTCGTATTCTATTGTGTTATTTACAAGTATTAATTGAAATACAAAGGAAGGATAGGATGCAGAAAAACCATGCATTGAAACCAAGATAACGTAAATTATGAGAGAGAAGAGAATTCATCACCAATATATCAATGTACGATCAAAAGTAGGCAGAAAAGTTTTTCCCCTTTTTATAAACATTAATTAATCAATCAAATAATAACAAACAGACCTCACAATAAATACGTATCGCCACACAATTATGGGCCAAACGGCTCGTTTATATTGCCTCATTCTACTGTACTCACAGTGCCACAGGGCATGACCAGGCCCAGGTAGTGGTTCTCATTGTTGAGCTCAGTGTGGTAAGCAATATTGACGGCCATTGTGGGGGACATGACGTTCCACAGGCCGTCCGTACCAAAGATAAGGCAGCGATGACGCTTGATATCAATGGGATGAACATGCACGTCCGGCACAGGTGACACCACAAACTGGTTGTTGGTTGGGTTGTAACTCCAGAGATCACCTGCAAAATCCGAATCCATTAATAAAAGCAAATATAATAGATTTTTCATATTAGAATTAGCTCTAACTGAAACAATTACATTTTTCTCAAAACAGCAGGTACAATCAGTATACTCAGTCAGTATTCCATGCATTCCATTAGAAGAGTAATAGTAGTCTTATCAATCATCATTGCCACAATTTTTTGATAGTATATTAGTTTTTGACCCACCAAGAGATCTTGCAACTGCAAGAAAAGGGATTTCATCCATGGGAGTGGACCTGCGGACAGGCCCTTTGTGTCCTCTTTTTGGTCTATTCCACACAACACGAGGAACACCGGACTTGTTGATCACCTTGCCTCCGCAACGTGTGATGCGACTCTTCTCTTGGTTGCTTTCAGGTTTGTGATCCTTTGTCAGATTCTCACCAAACCAATAACCATCTGAAATTGAAACAAATTAATCTCCTCATGATATTTACCAAACTGCTGCAGTATACAGATGTATATATAATTTTTTGTGGTATAATACAATTCAAATCTTAATCAGATACTCTTCAGCTAGTAACCATCTGAAATTTAAAGTTTTATTTCTTTTTCAGGACTGGTGACATATCAATGAAGTTTATACCACACATTAAAATAAAATTGTTCACATACAAGATAGAAAACCAACAGTTTAACCAAGATTATTAAAATGCATAACACAACATGATATGTCTCACAATTATGTAAGGAAACTATTTCAGTACACTCACTTGAATTTTCAAAGCCAAGACAGATGCCCGAGTCCCCAACATGACCAATATAGATTTTTTGCTTGCGGATGAATGCCACGGAGGCCGTGGAACCTGAAGTACTTGGCCAACCAGAAGCTGTCAGAGGCCATTTTTCTGCACACAAACCAGTTATTAGAAAAATGAAATAGAGAAAAATCTGACAAAAATGAGAAGCTGATTGGGAGAAATCCAATGCTTAATTATTTCATGATATAGATACATTTTGACATTGGCAATATTTTATTATATACATTTTGATACTGGCAATATTGAGTGCCAGTACTGATCAACAGAAAGCATTATTTTCTAACCTTTCAACACAGTGTTTCTTTATAATAGAAAGCGAGAGGATACAACTAAACCAAGTTTCAGAAAGTAGATTACATCTCACAATCGTAACATTGCACAGTTGAGCACTGTAAGCCATGGCCACACCAGTATACACATTCATCAGTGGTTAAACACAACTTATGCAAAGAAAACAGAATGCTTGTCTATAGAAAAAGGTAAACAAGTAGACAGTTTCCATAGCAAACTATGTATTGGACAATCTACATTCTTAGGATTGCATAGTTAACCAATGTGTAAGATTTACACAATCACAACAAAAAAATTATGAAATTTTATAGGATTAAAATTTTGCCCATGGATAGCAGTCAATTGCTTTCTGGTACATAAATGGTCTACATACACAGATCCCAAGTGTGGAAACAATGCATTGTGGCACACTACACTTCCATTATGTTCCTTATGAATACTTTCTAGACAACTGTTGCATTTTAGTGACCTACTCATTCATTTAGATCTGCATACACATTCTAACGATCTACAGATGCACACTACCAATTCACTGAGATGCCTTACCAATTAATTGAGATATACTAACAATCCTATTTGCTGTACTATGAATCCACTTAAACATTTTAATGCATTTTGACATGCAATTTATTCTTATAGGCATTCTACTCTTTTAGCTCAATACATTACTAATTTATGTAATGATGTTCCATATTGGCATGCTATTAATAATTTAGATGCACTGCTCTTAGGCCTGTCTTTTGTTTCAACAATATTCAAGCCAATTACCTTTTATTCAATAAAATGAAGGAGTAGAAATAAGAAATACAATTGGTCAACACACAATGATGCATTCAAAAAATCTATGATGCATTAGCAACATTTAGGATACAAACAAATATTACTAAATTCACCAGAAACCAGTCCTATCTTAGTAAAAAAAAAAATAATCTCATTACATTGATTTAAAATTGTCAGCTAGAAGCAATATAGGAGATATAATTTTAAATTTACTAAAGATCAAATGGATTTCTTATAATGGACAGGTTATAATGCCATTTTTCTGTTTCCTAAATTTTTTAAAAGCTGATAGGTATGAATTCCTTCCACAATACTTGCACAGTCACACTCTGCATTCTGACATACATTTTGAAATTCCAACTGGCAATTGAGTAGCACAGGGCCCAGCTACCTTAACGATGCACCCACCATGTTCTGCACAATAGCTAAAACTAATCAAAATATAAATTGCATTTCATACACATTCTTAACAAAAATTACCTTGAATAATCAGACAACAAGAGTAAGATGGAAATCAAACCACTTGATTAACAACGCCTAGGCACTTGGGGTAGTCTGCCTGACAAGCTCACCACCCTCACCTCATTCCACAGATTCCCAGGCTAGTATTCTCATTTTCCACTTACCCAAAACTTTCCACATAGCCATATGGGTTTGGATGAATCCTTCCCTGATGGCGTCTAAAACGTCGTTATCATCGTCAGACCAAAACGATCTTTGAGTAACAATATTGTCCATAAGATGATCTTTGGCGAAATGTGCGGCCTCCTTCCCGCCATGGCCGTCAAAGATACCGAAAAACGCATATTCAATGTCTTTTTTATCCGCAGTTCGTTGATATGCTACCACAAACTCATCTTCCATGTATTTTCGATCGCCTTGATGTAAATAAGCCGACGCTCGGAGATTTACTCCGACACGACTAGGCATTTTTGAGAAGCTCGGCGGCTGTTCTTCCACCACCATATGACCAACGGTTACTGCTGCTTTCGAATGTGATTGGTCGCTAGTTCCAACAATATGAAGGCGATACTAACAGAGAAGCCTGAATATTTTGTGTTTCTCAGTCGTATACATGATACTGGATGCTAAATTTAAAAAGCGAGGTACCCAATTATTTTTTTGAAAAATAATTCAAGGGCTAATGTGCAGGTTTAAAATATTACGTCATTGTTTTTGTCTACTGTGTACTGCCTTGATGAATCCTGTTCAGAGTTCTGCGGAAATATGACGCAAATCTGATTCAAACGTGAACAGGATGAGCTTATTGGTTTGCACCAGGCTAACCCTACTTGTATCACTCTAAAAAACTTAATTTTAAACATAAATGATTAATTTAACATAAAACGAGTTTCTGAACTAGACATCATTTCATGAATCGCGAAGAACTACACGTTGCTCAAGTCATCTTCAGTTATGCTCTATGGCTATAAGAATCTTATATACATTTAACAAAATTGATCTATACTGAAGTTGGTAAAAATGATTATAAGTAACAAAATTGAACTGAAGTGCAGTTTTGTGACGCAAATCTTACGCGTCGTGTGCAAATCTTTTTACTGGATTTAATCTTTTGATCGAAGTTTGCATCAGCGGTACAATGACAACATTTTATAATAGATATTTCGTTACATCATGACCAACGAAATACGCAGATGACATAAGATTTTCCAGTGTCATAGATTTCTTCTCAATAATCACAGTCCCTTTACTCCATATCGTAAATACCCAGCATTTTTAAAACACGCAGCCCATATAGTGGTTTTTCTTGCATAACGCGCATTTCTAGGACTGCTATACATTCTATAAGCATCAATATGCTCAGTCCATTACCTCAGTTTGCTCTTTAATTCAATACCAGATGCACACCCTAAATCTGCAGTTAACCACATACACGGGAATTTTTCAGCTCCAAACTGTCTATTGTAACAGTTGAACTGATAAAATTGAATCCGTGAGTTGCACAATATTGTATAAAAACGAACATATCTTAATCCTACATTGATAAGATGCTAAATCGAGAGAAGCAAATGTCACAAAGAACACGGAGGAACCCAAATAACATCTTATAACTTAACCCGTGTTCAACAGACGCGAGACATTAAACTTTATGCAGAATAGCCTGCAATCATATGCTATGTGATTCACCAACATTTAAATAAGTTTAGCTCTCGATCAAATAGGGCTAGAATATCTGTCTGGTATTTTGTTCAAGTTCAATAAAACACATCAACAGCATAGCAAAAAATGTCACACTGGCACATCGTTGCCATTACGTGCGACACTAATTGATCTTTCACAATCGGTGTCACGGTACCCAAATTGATGAGAGTTGAACTTGTAAAATCAAGCAACGGAACAATGGATCTTCAGGCATACTACGAGCACTATCCATAGATGTTAAACTAATAAACCTGTGTTTGAAAAAGCGCACATGAAACCTTTTTAATATGGTACACAATGTTTTTAAATCGTAGCGGAGACTGTGGCGCCACGGCAGACATTTAAAATTCGTTGGCATGTGTCGAACTATAACTTAAATACAAAGAGATGCAGATGTAAACTCTTCATTAAACTTGATGCACAGAAGGGGATGTGGCCACGAGTATATCGTCACACGAATGATAATTTCCGTAAATGCTTTATAAAACCACAGGCATTCACCAGTAAAGCCATCAGTCTCAGACACTACCCACACAGAGAGACGTTTTGATAAAATAAGTGCCAGTAATGTATTATTCATTTCATACGTACTACCTAAAACTTTCACAAGGCCTCAAGCATAACCGACACTTTACGCATGAGCTCCCGCAGAAAAATTTAATTCTTCACAAAATGCGAATTCAAGATTAATTGTTCTACACGAGTGGCCGGATGTACTCACTTGTCTAACTCAGGCATTTCTTGCGGTGGCCCTTGATCTCGCATCAATAATCTTGCTAAAAACAGGATGCACATACACACGAAATTACATTTACTGAACAGAATCGCCTAGTATTCATGATTCGCCCTTGCTTCACAATTATGCTGAATTGCATATTGCGATTTATGAATTGTGTAGAAGCAACCGACACAAGGATGGAGAAATTAATTTGACCACATTGATTTATTATGAGAACACAATACATCATGAAAGATTATCATAATCACGATTCAGCTTTCACTCATTTAAGATGATCACCACAGGAAAACACAAATAAAACTTGTAATTCAGGTAGCATGCAAATGAGTAAAATCTTAGTATCTTAATTAACACAGCAGTTTCAAAGGCAAAGAGATGAAATGAGAAGTAAGGTTGGTAGAACACAAAAACCTTCCCGTTCGTTTGGCTGAGGTAAAGAGAAACGCTAATTCTTCTACATATACTGATAGAGGCAGACAAAATCAGGGCTCAGCAAAGTTCTCCACATGGAGCTTACGAATCCTACAACTCCTTGGAAATGTCCTCGAGTGATTGACAGCATTTACGAGGGCACTAACACGAAACAATGAAGCCCTTAAGAATGATACCCTGAAAATTTCATGTTAATAACTTAAATAAAAATTTTATGGATACTTGGCACTTACACATATATTACACAATATGAAAACTACTAAAAACGAATTAATAAAACACTCAGGTTTAGCATAGTACAACTTCACGAGCAGAGATTCGTAAGTTCGGCAAGAGCACAAGGTTTAAGTACAAAATAACAATATTTTTTCATGGTTTTCGTAAGACAACAATAGCTGGAGGTGAAGCAAATGACGTCACAGTTCTTGTCTTAGTTCTGCTCTCTGGCACAAAAACGAAGTCCTATACATTTACATATAATAAAAATTGATATCGTCTGATCAAATGAGAATGACTGAACAAATTTCAAAAGTTCTTTCTGTTTCAAGTGACGAGTGATTAAAATGAAGAAATTGGTAAATATAAAATCCCATTCATGAATGAAGTGACACGAATAGAAGAGAACAACGGACAAATAGTTTCTATTGTCTATCATTTTTGAACTGATGAACAACGATGAACAGAAGAGCAGACATACCACATATATCAAATGTGCCTTGTTGGCTACAGCCCTTGCTCCAACAGTACGAGGAGTAGAATAGAATAGAATGAGGCTATAGGAACGAACCTTCTGGCCCATTCTTGGGTCGGATCATTACTTCGATAATTATTCGGTTGTTTACCCAAGTCCCATGCCGTATTTCTAGCCCGGTCAACCATGTCGGCAGCGGGATTCGAAGCAGCCACCGTAGTCGAGTGGTA
>VCRD01002109.1:28962-50331 GCA_006783055.1 Trinorchestia longiramus
AAAACAGCGCTTAATAATCAGTTAGCAACTTCCAGACGAGCGACAGAAAGAAGGCGAGATGACTATCATGTGATCTATCTCGATGCTTCCTCGTCAGGGGCTTGACTTTGATCAGAAGATTTTTCACTCAACAGCGCTAGCAGAGACGTGATGTATTCTTTCTCCTCCTGTTGAAAACATTACATAAAGATTAGACAAAACTGCACCTTCAATGCAAAAAAGGAAATTCAAACGCAGTACGACCAAAACAGTACACATAAATATTAGGATATAAAGAATCCATTAAAACTGTAACTTACCTTAAAATATTGAAAATTAAGCTATCTGTATCCTAGTGTAACACATAGAAAGGAAAATTTCAATTTCTCGGATTTTTCATTCTTGCTTCAAAGAAAAACAACTTACTACCGTTTACACTAGGTGGTAGTACGCAAAGACTTCTGTTCACTCACATGCATCTCTTCATTGCCTTAAATAACTAACACTCCCATACAAAGCCACAAATAACTAAAGAAGCATTCAGTTGTGCTTTCTCCTCTACTTTGATCGCTTCTTTATTGTCATCAGGAACCAAGTCGATCTTGTTAGAGTTTAAGTAAACTAAGCAACATGATTGCGAACCAAATTGAACATCGGTATATTCACCAAAAACTCGTCCTGATCTCCGATGACCTTCTTCCTGTCTTTGAGGGACTCTGCAAGAGCCTCATTGCCGGCGCAGATGCGGAGAGCTTCTTCGTTCTTTGTGCAGAGCTTCAGGAGGGCGGAAGTGGAGTGCTCTTTTAATGACATCCACGTGTGTTTTTCCTGTGAAAAAGGTGTAGTAACGATTAGGTTAATTCTCAAGTCGTAATTAGAGCATAGGCGAATATGATGCGAAATAGCAACTACTTCAAAGTCTAATGAAAATTAATAAAGGCCCAAAAATTCTTTAAAAATTGGGATCAGTTCATAGTTATGGTTGTAGTACATGAACTCGAGCTGGTGGTGGGATCAATACATCCAAAAAACGAAACAAAATTGAAGAACAGTAATACAAGACAGACAAGTTATTCAAACAAGCGCACCTGAATCTATCATTGCTAGCTAAGAACAAAAAGTAACAAGAAGTCATTGTCGGACGGTTTTCTAAAGTTTTTATTAACAGAATATTGAAGGTACAATTTCATCGTTAAAGTGAAAACAGGCGAGCATGAAAGCCAAAGCTGGGTACGGGAGTCACAAACTTAGTTTGCATTGCAAACCAGGGGCAGACACAACAATCAGTCACAACACATCAACAACTGAACCTTTTATCTGTACTCACAATTAGATGTAGCTGCGCAGGATCCAAAAAAGAGATTGATTTTCCAGGGCAGAATTCAACACAGATGCACTCCACAAGTAGATCTATGTACCCCAGCGACACGAGCTGGACTGCAGGATAGAATTGCAATTGTTGATAGGAAGTTAGGAGAAAATTAAGCCATGAGCAAGACAGAGAAACAAGTTATGCTGATTTGAGAGAATGGCCAAGCAAACTAATTGGACTCATAGAATAACTTAACACGTTTGTTGCGATTGCCTAGCTGGTGCAAATCTTTACTTTGTACATACAGTCACTAGAAAGCTTTGAAAAAATTACAGAACCTAACCTGAGTGACCCACCGGTGGGTCGCATCGCAACAAACGTGTTAAAAATGATTGTAAATGGTAAGACTAGTAAAAGCTGTGATGAGTATGAGTGCTGGATGAAATTGCTGTATGCTTAATTGGTCTCAGTTGCAGGTATGATTGTTATTTGTGTTTTTACACGCAGTTGTTTCAATTTTAACGAGTAGAGATAAATTTCGTTTACCAGGATTACAAATAAAAAATCAAGAACATCCACATCAGTTTTTGCTCAATGCCTAGCAATTTTAAACGACACTTAAATTCACATTGCTCGTGCTTATTACTATAAAAAGCACAAACATTTAAGTAATATTCTCAGCTTGTACAACTGCTACAGACTTCTATGAGGGCAAATATATTGATGCCAATTATCAGAAATATTCCAACAAAAACTACCCTAACACTGGTCTCGGATATAAGTGACGCGATGCCGTGGTTCAGAGCTCACCGACACAAGGCTCATAGTCATCAGTGAGAGCCCAAATAAGGAAGATGCCTTTAATATAGAGAACGCCATCGCCCCTCTGAAGGGCTCTAAGCAGGTAAGAAAGCCCGTCCTGCTCAACGAACGTCTCCGCAGCCTGCTTCGAATTCCTCACTAAACCTGCAACAAGTTACACATACATCATGTCTGGTATGGTATGGTATAAGAACAATAAAGCACGATAATAATACAACACTGGTCACTTGGAATGCAGTTCAACGGAGGCAGTAAGGGTAAAAAAAAAGAAGAATTGCATGGTAGCCGGCACGCCCTGTCAGTCAACAGGAAAGGAGTTTTTATTCTATGTCCTTAAACTCCCAGGGCCAGTGTATGATCGAGATAAATGCGCTTGACTGAAATGCCTGTACGTGAATGAAGTGCGTGTACACGACTTACGGGATTAAGTAGTAAGTGCATGATTGATGCTTTTACTTTAGACAGCATGGGACTTGGGTATCAACTCAAGAATGGGCCAAAAGGCTCGTTTCTATTGCCTTATTCTATTCCTTGTCCTGCAAGACTGGCACAAAAGCAGAAAATAAAGCAGTTCAGATTTCGAGTTTTCCCAGTTGACGGCATATACAGTCGAGGACATTTTTTTAAAGAGAGATGTAGTTTTTATTAATTTTTACGAAAAAAGCGAGAACTTGCTTTTTCGATATACGTCTAAAATTAATGCTATAATGCCCAAGTCAATGAACAAAATATTTCGTAAATTATTTCTCATCTTTCCTCATAATTCATGTGATTTCACTAACTTTTGAACATCGGGACGGAACTGCATTATTTCTGATGTACTTCAGGACAATACAGTTAAACTCTCATTACTACAATGTACAATCCATTTTTCATTTTTCCTGCAGCTGAAGGGTTTGACCACATTAAAGAAAGGTTAAGGGTTAATCAGGTATGAATTTATTAACATACAAGGGAGGTAAGGGGGCCGAATAAGAGCCATATATTGAAGTATGAACTCGAACAGGGGTTCCTAAAAGTATGCACATTATGAAACCATAAATAACCACTACAATTTTTAACATGATAAATTACTTCATGATTTGACTATGTATTTATGACACATTTCACCCGTTTGATTTTCGTATCGTTGAAACGAGTCTACAGTCAAATCAAATAACCGTATCAGCGAATGCGTTCAATTGAAGGAAAATCTTTGCACATCCACACACAAAAAAATGTAATGTCTGTCAAACAAGTTACTCATATTACCTAAAGATATCTTTAGAGAAACTCACAAGAGACTGTAAAGAGAGCTTTGTATTTCACTTGACACGCGGCGTTGCTGTCGAGCAGCCGCAGCAGACTGAGCAGCGCATCCTTCTGTTTGATTAGCGCGTCCTGGCCTTTAGGGTTGTTCTGGCACACACAACCCAGCACTTCACAGGACGCCGCCTGCACCTCCACACTGGGCACCTCCAGGCACGACAGCAGCACAGGCAGTCCTCCCATGTCGACCACAACTGCACAGGACAGTACATGGTTTGTACTCGTACAGTGGAATCTCGGTTCTCAAACGTTTCTGTACTCGTACAAATCGATTTTCGACCATAAAATTCGAGCAAAATTTATGGTTGAAAACCGATTTGTACGAGTATAGAAATGTTCGAGAATCGAGGTCCTACTGTACTTGAGAAGGCATCACTAGCATATTGAACAGACACGTAAGACTACCAATTGTACAGGTTCACCTTGTGACAACTATAGCTCGATCAGATGTCCCTAGAGATGTTACAACTTTAAATTGTAAAGTTCCTTGAAAATGGTTATCAAACTAAAAAAGCTTCACATATAAATTCTGGACAAAAATACTGAAATCTGACATTCCAGTTCTCAGTATGTAAAGAGGGCACAATTTTCTTTCTTTGTTTGGTATTAAACTGAGAAATTGGAAAACTAAAATAATAGTAAATACATGTTCTTTATTACTTACTGAGCTTTTAGTTGCACTTTAATTTTGGATATTTTATTCTTGAGAATATAAAGCAGCTCAAGAACATTTCAACTACTCCTCAACATCTGCCGTATGTATTAAATATCAATCTAACCTCCTAATTCATGAAGTACTCCAATCACAAGGCCTAGTAGAAAGACTGAAGGAAAAACTATTAATCTTCCTTGAAGGTATATTTATACCTCGCTTCAATGGACTCATCTATCTGGAACTTCAGAAATAACAAACAAAACATACAGGAGGAAAGAAGCGAGGACCATGTTGAATTTATTGCATTACAGTGCAGAGGTATTTTACAGTCATACTGGATTAAAATCCCCAACTATTTTTCCTTTTCATTTTCTTTTGTAGTTTAAGTGTTGATATTAGCCAGTATACAATTGGCAAGTACAGACAACTGCCAATAAGGGACAACAGGTACCCTTTTTAGTCCATTGAATTGAGGTATATGAGTAATTGCATCATACAAGGGATGTATGCTTTGTAAGAATAGGTAGTTTTTCTGCCCATGAGTACAGTGAAGGGAGTTTGGTCATTTGTGTAAGGCTTGAGCAAGGTACAGAGTTGAGAATCTCTCATTGAAAAATAAACCTATATATTCTCTACAAAATATATGGAAGGTGTAATCTACATATATTTATATGAACTCACCATTAGCATTATCTGGATGATCTTCAACCAACATATGAAGTTGACAAAGATGTTCAAGCTGTTCTTCAAAATCATCTTCAGGCTCATGACTGCTGGGATGCTCTGCCAGGCCCTTGAGACACTTGGCTATTTGTTTTGGTACATCCATGACCATTTGTTCAAGCGCTGCAGACAGGTACTGCTTGCTCTGCACCAAGTAATAAGTCTCAGCACATATGCATACAATAAAAGATAGCTGACTTTAGTAAGTAGAAACATTCATAGCACATAACACACAATTTAGGTGTTCAACCCACAAAGATTCCAAAAGATGTCAGATCAGGGCACAAATAAAGAATATAAAATGGAATAAAATTAATATACTACACGAGGAGTTACACAGAATGAAAAGCATCTCCCTCTTTTTCTTGAGAAAGGAAGAAAGCACTCCTGAAGCATACATGCTACACTCTCTAACCATTAACACACCACTGCTTAGGAAGACTATCATTGGCACATCTATTTTTAAGAAAGCTACACTTTCTTACACATCTTTTCTTAGGAAAGCTACCATTAATTGACATAAGGTAGTACCTCTTGCTGCCATTGTATTCTTTCACTTGCTGTGAACACAACAGTAATTAAAGTTCCTGTCTGTAGATAGGGTTCAATAAACCTAATCAGTACAAATTTACAATTGTAAACTGAAAGTATGATAGCCCCAGTGTATGACACATGAAACAGTTTATGACTCAAAATGCTTCAGTTATATACACCTCATCACATGCCAAAATGACCATTTCAGATTTCTTACTGACATGATACATTATTGTCATATACAAACGTACACATACCTACTAGACAAGGTTTCACATGGTAGGTTAGACTTTCACAAGAGCAGTAGCAAATAGGTGTAATGTTACTTAAACACAGAGCAACACCATCATAACACCTCAACTTTTACAGAGTAAACTTGTCAGTTTAACTCTTTTCAGCTCTTGAGTAATCAAAATATTTGGACATACATATATATATCCCATGAGACACAAAAGAATTTAATCAGTCACACCACTGATTTCAAAATTACAACATATCTACTACAACATTTTGTAAATGTGGAGCTGGGTGGAGACCTACAAATATTTTGTCACTACACTTTGGAAATGCATCACAAATGAAAAACTGACCTCTGAGTCCATAGCAGTCACTGCATTGCTTGAAGCTGATGAACTTGAAGGATCTTCAGTATCTGCTTTGACTGCAACTTCAGTACAAAAGTTGAGAACATCTTTTAACTTACGAGGGTTGCGTCTGCTCTGATCTTCGTCCGCCATAGTTCACAAATTTTAATTAAAATAATAGAAAAATTTTTTTTTGATTGATCTTCTACAGCAATATAATTAGTTTTACCAAGCTGGTCAAAAATATATTCCTGGAAACAAGAAGCAAGTTTTAGTTAACAGACCAAGAAAAATTGTTTACAGTATGATTTTGAAGTTTACAGTATTTCTTCTCATTTGAAAATAGTTCAAAAGACATTCAAACAAAAATGTGAACTCACTTTTCTACAATTTTCATACAAAAGATGTACATGGCTTAAAAATCTATGAGTTAATTCAATTTAAAAAAAAAGATTTAGTCATGTAAACAGGCAATAAATAAGATAATCTATTAATGGAGTTGAAATTGTAAGAAAATACTTTTTAGTTTCTTGTCAATAGAGTTACATGCAAAAAAAAGACAGCTTTTCCAGGGTCAATAAAGATACTAAGAAGACAAAAAGACAAGGAAGGCAATTCACTAAAATTCAAGTTGAAGGTGGGAGAGTTGACACAATTGATTCAAGTTGAGGTTAGAATAAGGTTGAAATCAAAATTAAGAATAAGATGAGAATAAAGCTGAGATCTGTATTAAATATGAGACCTGGACAAAACTAATCAGAAGTAAACATGAGGTTCAAGTTTAGCCTTTAAATTGAAAATAGAATTGAGATCATATGAATAAGAGCATGTCAACAAGCTGAGGTCTCAAACTTTTTCACAAAATTATGCAGGAAATCAACACAAATTGTTGCTCAATGGTTACATATGAGTTAAATAAAATTAATTAAGCAACAACCTGTCATAATGACTTGCTTTCCTAATTCATCATACTATCAGAGACAAGACTAAGTAACTACAAGAAATTGCTGTATCGTGTGGAGTAAGAAATGAAAGCCCACTTCAAATTTCATGAGCCCTACCAGTAACAGAAATTTATAACGTAAGCCTGAACAACTAATAGAATAGAATAGAATAGAATTAGGCTATAGGAACGAACCTTCTGGCCCATTCTTGGGTCGGATAATTACTTCGATAATTATTCGGTTGTTTACCCAAGTCCCATGCCGTATTTCTAGCCGCGTCAACCATGTCGGCATCGGGATTCGAACCCGGGTCTTTCCGCTCGCAAGCAGACTCGCTCACCAGTCGACCAAGCTGGTGATTAGAATAAACTCAACATTTGATCTACAAAACAAAACCACTGGGGAACTATTAAGTTAACTTAAACTTTAGGGCTAGTTGTATCTAAGGTCTTTGTTACAACCTTTAATTCCCTCTAAAACCCACGTACAACAAGGTAGCATGCCAGTTTTTCGCCCGTGTGCCGGAGTCGTCTAAAATATTTCCTCAATGGACACCCTGCATCATTTTATGCATAAAATCTGGCCAAGATATACTATACTAGCAATGGGAACCAGTGATATACTATACTAGCAATGGGCAACGACTTAGACAAACACTTTATGGCCAGCTTTGACTGAGGTCAATGCCTCGATCAGCTGTTACATTTAGCCACCAAGGAATTTAAGGAGAAATAGGAAACTCTTTCCGGAGTCGGACGTATTCCAGAAAGTTCTCAATCAGAGTTCTAGAATAACACTTTATATGGGTCGTGTTTTATATTTTTTAAGCGTTAACGCACTACACCTATGAATAAAATGAATTTAAATTATTCACCATAAATATTTTGACATAGTTATATATAGAATCTAATCTATATCTGTAGGAGATATAGGAAACCATATATATATATATAAATCAAGACGTACCATTGAAAGTTCCACATTGATTTGAGCATTTTTAGGATAAAAATATAATTTTAAACTTTCGATCTCATATATTAACGTTACTAAGATCTACAGTGATTTAATTTTTGCCAGAACGAATTTTTAAAATTCTTTTTTTAACGTTGTGCAGTTAATTCTGGATATCATAGTACCGCTCCTGAAATCGGCGGAATGCAGCCGAGGTTATATTTCTATCATGAAGCTACGTGCTTACAGCGTGGCTGACTGGTGAGGGTACCCGTTTGCTATGCGGTAAGGCCCGGATTCGGTCCTCGTAGCTGTCACGGTCTGTTTGTGGCTAGCCATTGACAGCTAGAACATGTTCAGGTACATTAAACGCTTGGCGTAAGCCACACCTCAACCACGCTCATCGACACGCCCCTACGAGCCTCCCCTTCAAATTGCAGCCCACAGGACGGGGATCTCGCTTAAAGCATCGCTTCTTCCCGAAAGACCTTATTGATAAACGCAGTCACTACTCATTAGAGGTTAGCATTGAGAATTTAAGGCACAATGTATACGTACTGTATATCCTATTTGATATAAAATTTATTGATTTATACTGAAGCACCGCATCATTATCACAAGTATTAATTTGTGAAAAAACACTAATCGATAGTATTTGCATCATATTCGCAGACAAGCTCAATTTTTTGGACCACCACCCGCTGACAACTTCCAGCTTACAGGATATTGTTAATTTGGTACTCAGCCCTGGCACATACAGTGGCGAAGTAGTACTGATCCAGCTTTGTCTTACGAGGTGCATTCATGAGATATTATTGAGTGCCATTTTAGAGACCGAAGTAAGAAAGTTAGGTCTCATTTTTTCATGATATATGGTTCACATTAAACTCGTCCGTCAGTTCATCAGTTGTATTGGTGAGATTTTCATCACCGACTGCCTGCAATTCCTCAGAATAGAGTTTTCGGAACCTCCTTAATACTAAAGTCATGTTTGAAACCATCTTCTACAGACCTTTCTTTCAACACATTTCCATAAGCGTCTTTGAGAGATCTTGCTACTATAATTGCTGTATTGCCTTTCTGAAATGTATACAATTAAATACGCCTTATGAGTTTTTTACTCAGAGTTTACATATGGGTCTGCAGGTAATCGCATGGCTCCAGTACAAACGAGTACCGCGACCAGGCTAGGTCCCGTTAAGACCAGAAGCACGACATTAACGAATGAGCGGTCACGCTCAGGCAGCAGAGCCCAGCTAACCGCCCTATATAACGAGGCTGCAACGCTCTGCATCACAGACTTTCTAACAAGCACTTCTAAAGTCAACATCTCCATCAAGAACTCATCACCTGAAAAACTCAAATTACAGCCAACAGCAGAGCTAATAAAGCAGAAACCAACCATCCTGTCTGCGGATAGGATGGGTTCAAACAACATACACACTAACAAGAAGTGCACGTACTCCAACTCACCACACGCTCCAACTCATACGTCCCGGCGCCCTGCCGGCAAGACGTCAGCACGCCAGTATTCGACGTCAAGACGGGTGCAACGAGGAACAAAAACCTAATATCATATTCAAATATCTAATTACAAACTGTTACCCTCATCCTGCCTTTAATTTCCTTTTTTTCCTATTGGGTTCCTTGATAGTCCTTTAGACCCTCAGGCGCTTACACCGAGTAAGATAAAGATATTCAATATCTGCTCGGAGATGAGGGATGTCTGAGGGTTGGGACTGAAGAGTGATGAGTGATCACTACAGTTCAACTATAATGTATTAAAATAATTCGAACAAAATCTTATAAGAGAAATATTATTTTAGTGATCTAGATGACTATACACATAAGTTGAATTGATGTATTAACAACCTAAAATAATAACTCAAAGTGGACAGAACATTCGTTACGTTCTGATAGAATAAAAGGAAGGAATCAGCGTCAGCCTTCTATTTCATCAGTATTAGTTCCAAAGATTGAAGCTTATTTGAAAATCAGATTCATGTTAGAGTCGCCACGGATTCATGATATCTCAGTATGTAGTCTTCGTGGAGAGCAATTCAACAAGTTAACAGCAAAACTGAGAATCCATGCTTCGGTTGCGCTTGCATAAGAATAGTTTTTCTATTATTTTTTTCCATTTTGTAGTGAAACCATTTAACATACGAGAGAAAAACGACTAATTCGAGTCATCGCATTGTTAAGTTTCTAGTACAGGAGTTTTCTTCAATGAGAGAAAAGAACAGTCAGTACAGATTAATCACTAACAGAGTTTCTCTATCCTGGAAGTTTAAAATAATTTAAGAAACATTTCCCTATCTATACCAATATGCGCAGAGCAAACTTCCATCTATCAAGAATTTTTCCCGTCTAGTCCTTAATGTCATATTTTACAGTTTCAAGTTTTTCTACACTTAACACATCGCACACGAGTTCATGCCTATACAAGTAAAGCTACAGTTTGAAATCTTTAAAATACTAATTCACGTATCTTATTAGCGCATATAGAGTAACGTCACTATTTCCTCCATTGGTTTTTAATGCATATATCGGTTTGTTTATTTACCTTTACTCGAAGAGAAAACATTGGCCATCTGAGCAGCGGTCACGCCACTGTTCGTAACGTTCACTACACAGTTCACTCCAACTACTGCGTTTCCTCCGGCTAGCACATTCACTACCGACCCTGGAGGAACTGCCTTAACTCCTCCGAATGACACATTCATAACAGTCTTTCCTCCAACATGCAGTGTATATTCTATACCTTTATTTATAATCGTTCCATCATGAACGATAGCGGAACCGGCAGGAAGAACGTTTATTACACAGTCTCGTTCGATTTTAACTTGTCCTCCCTTGCTCACGTTTACAATAAGCGAGCACGAACATTGGTCATCAGAAGGTTCAGAATCTGAATTGGAATTAAACTTTTGCATCTGTGCGACAGACCGCTTCTCCTTCGGCTTGTTGATCGGCAACGTTCTTTTCTTTGCGAGTTTAGTTTTACCCACATGTTTCGGTGCAAACACTTCGGAAGTTGAACCTGCATCATGGTGAATTCTACATTGTTCATTCATTTCTAATAGAAGTAAAGAACTTTTGTCTGTATTCTCATTACCCCCAATGATTAAAAATCTTTCTTTTGAAGTTTCCATTGAAACATGAGTAGAGTCTTTTAACGTAGAACCGATGAGCGGTTCATTTTGGTAAACAGGAGTTAACGACTTGGCAAAGTTCTGACGACCCGACGACTTGAATGGTGTAATCTGACCATTTGAAACAGACGAACTGGGAGTATCTGTAGTCTTGGCATTTGAAAAAGTGAGAGACGGTAGAGACTCGCAATTCAAAGTAGCTCGATTCTTTAGAGAGCTAGAAATGCAGGATGAATTGAAAGTCTGAAAATTTCGTGAGGTTCCGCCCAAGTTTACATCCTTCGATAAGGAGGAGACTGAAGTCTGTTCGTGGGTTCTCTTTCTAGCGGTACCAGCATTTGGCAACGACTCTGATGAAACATTTAAATCGACGCCCTTTTTCAACGAGGCCTCAACAGAAGACTTCAACGCCACATTTCTCTGTAAGGAAATGCCTTCTCTACTGAAATCATCCAGAAATTTCTTAAATTGTACTAGAAATTCTTTGAAACTGGGCTCTCGAGTCTCGTCATGAGCTTTCACCGAAAATGAGCATAAAGGCTGCGAAATATATTCTCCATTTTTAAAATCGGTATCGTGAGAATTGCAGGACACAGAAAGAGAAGTAGACAATGACGATGAGGCAACATTCCCCGAGAAACCAGGCTTTCTCTGCCGATTATACTCTAGGTTCATGGGAGGGTCAATAGGTGGAAGCTTCGAAACTTTCACCCACTGTCTTTTGCCGCCCCCCAAATCGAAGCTAACAAATTGTTCCTTCGATTTAATTTTCGCAACAAGGGCTTTTTCAAATTCCTCTCGCAGAGTTAGGATTTTGCTCTTCGTATCTGCGTTGTTTTCGCTGATCCGACTCTTCTTAGGACTGTCAAGATCTTGCCTAGTGTTCTCAACAGTGGCTTGCTGCGTAGGACCTTTTGTAGGTCCATTGGCTTTCTCTTCTTTCCTTAAAATGATCTCTTCCTCTGCATCCTCTTCTTTTTCAGGTTCCAAATCATCTTTCTCCGAACTCGAGCAGGTTTCTTCATCAGTAGATAAATCCTGGAAGAGCGCAAAGAAATGGTTGAATCATCAAGTGTTGCAATGCAAAGTGGTTACAGATGAAATTGACAGCGTTATCACCTCTGTTTAACAGTCAATACCGCATCAGAAGGTCTGTAGACCAGAGCCAGTCGTCAAATTTTTACAAAAAGCCTTCTTTAGATGAACTGTTTTTAATAACTCTAAAGACTATTCTTACAGTATCGTAATGATTCATTTAGTTCTGTAATGAAATCAGCTAACAGATATCCATATAGTTGAAAATTGTTAGAAATTCTGCGCTAGTTTGAAAATACAGCAATCTTAACTGTTAGTCTGAACAGCATTTAAGTTAGGATCTGAATATTGTCATCGATGGATATTCGTGGCACTGTATACGAAATAAAAAATCCACAAAACCTACTGACTTTACTTGCGTAATTCTTATTCTCAAATTTATAACATTAAAAATCAGAGGAGCCCATGAAAGAATACCATCCACCACGCAACAAAAGAAAAGTTCAGGAGAAAAAAAGCTCTCTGGAGCAGAGACTAAATGACGTTTCAAACTGCTCTTTTAAGTGGGAAAGTTAAAAAGCTAAAAGTAGGCCATTAGGAATTTATTAACTGGGAAAATAGTGCAGTTTTAGTGTGGGTATTTTTATGCATTGTCCGTCAAGTTTCGTTGACGACGTTAAAATAAGGTGCAAGTGAAAACTTTCTTGTTTCTGTTCCTTTAAATAAATAAAAGTTTACATCAGGCTTCCGTACAGCAGCTCAAGGTGCCACTGAACAGTAGGTACGAGTGGTCACATGCACCTACAGAACGGTTATGAATAAGTGACGTGTGTAAGAACTACCAAACAACACGACTAGAAAACGAACGTTTGCAATGCTTACTAAGGAAATTGAAAACGCAAGAGCAGGAAGAATCTTGGTGGTATATTCTTGATACATGAATAGAAGACCATAAAATTCTTTACAAACCGGAAAAAAGTTAGTTTGCTGACAAGTACAAATAAATTATTAAAAACGCAGTTTTAAAATAAGCAGTAGAAAACGCCTTCAAAAAGGTAAAATTAGTTAGAGTCGCTAAATCACATGAAAACTTACATAAGCGTACGGGTAGCAGGGTGTACCGTCAGCCACGTAGGCTTCAGTGGTGTGTATCATGGTGGAGCAGTTCCTCCACAGCGCCTTCACAAGGCTCAAGAATAACAGACTCGTCAACATTCTTCTGTTTTCTTTCGACAAAAATTATTCGAGTTTAAGACTAGAAACAAATTAAAACTTGCCGTAGAAAATTTACGCAAAGCAAAACAGTTTCGGTCTTTGTATTCACTTGAGCATTATATGTTTCCAACATTAAATAAAAAGAAATTTAGTTCATCAGCACCATATGACAACGCAGTTTCTCTATACATTTTCTATTTTATCACTCTTACGCTGTCTCCGAGAGCAATAAATTTATCCTAAAGTTTCTGGAATATCTTCGACTTAAGAAAATCCAAAGTAGCAGTGGTCCTAAACTTGATCGTTCAACGTTTTTCCACCGTTTGCTGGCATGTAACAGAGGCAAAATTTTACTCCAAGTGCTTAAAATCCTCATAGTAAGACACCGTAGAGTAGGTCAAAATTACGAAGTCAAGACTCGCCAACTAATGAAAAAAAAGATAAGAGTCTTGGAATCTATCACCCGATCATTTTTTCTCTCAATGTGATTATCTTCAAAAATGTATGAAGTTCATCTTTAAGGTTAAAAAAAAACTCTTGAAGTTCATCCTTATTTAAACAGGTTCTGAAATTTGCCATGTCTTGTGCAGTATTCTATACAAACAAAAGTAATGTAAATCGACAGTAGGCCTTCAAAAGAAATTATCAAGTCTAACATCCCATGTCCATCCAATGCCTCGCGTGCGGAAAATTGTTGCTATATGTGTCTTCTCATACTAGCTGTCACTTGCATACATTTAGGTCAGTGCAGTAGGGTGCAAAACAATTAAAGACTTACAGAAAGTACGACCTGATCACAGGATTGAACAACGAATAAATGCACGAAAAGTTACGAATTACGGAACGTAGATTGAAAACTAAAGATTTGGATTGTTCGTTAAAAGTTCGGCTGCCGATAATTAAAATTGTGTAATTGAAATCAAAGCTTTTGCGACATGTATGGGAATTCAAGAACCTTGATAAATTAAAAAAAAAGGAAAATATGCTTCGTATCATCTGCTACATGTTGAACTAGTTTCAATTCAGGAGTAAATAAACTTTACATTTTTCACCGAACATAAAAAGAGGAGTAGTTTTCAACCCTATAGATTTATCAACAGTATTGATGCTCAAAGTCTTTTTCTCCTATATCGTGTTTATTTGGAGGAATCAAAAACTACTCCATGTAGGCCCAATGCTCAAAGTTAGTCCCTCTCTAACGCCGTCCGAACATTTCATTACTATGCGGATATTTTAACTAGCACTAACTTCAATCCCTGCACCGGGCAAAGGTTCCCAAAACACTATTGGAACCACGTAACAATCATGCCTAATGAAGTGACTGACATCACCAGCATTAATTACAAACAGCTCTCGATTAGAACGGGCATCCTAATAAATGGTAGACACATGAAATCCGTACGTTATTAATTAGGGTAAAATTATGATTAATAAATAACATTACATAGTGGAAGCATCGCAGAGTTTCTTCTGAAATTCTTAGAAGATTTGCTTGTTGCATCTGACAATTAAAATAAAAGAAATGTTTCTTCTAGCAATGTTAAGAAAATTGCAACAACTTTTTTTATACAGTATATTGCAGATTATTTTAGGCATTTGCATAGCAGCAAAATGAAGGCTCCAGTCGATTGTTGGTGGATAGTTAAATTTTGCATTATTTGCTGGCATGAAAATTCCATGCTCAATGTTAGTCAAGAAAGTTATTCTTCTGCATTGGAAGATTAATGCGTGTGCGACAATAACCATTTTTTTCTCAGTGTCGTACTGAAGTATTCTACTTTACAGAATAAAAGCTTGTTAAATATATGTCTTAGAATGCGACCGGCTCCTCCCTCCCAAAATTGTAAATAATCCAGCACTTCAACATCTATTGAAAGCAAAATTCTACATGACCACAGTTCCCCAACTATAGTATTTATCAGACAAATTTTCATAATTTTTTTATACTCTACGTAAGACATCAATCGTAACCTCTAAAATTATTCTCCGTAGAATTAAATTTTCACCATTCAATGAAACTGGCAATCAAAATGGTCATATCCACATGTGGTCTAAACGGCTGCAATACCACACATGATTCAACATTTCCCAAATTTGAGTCATGGGCGCATGACATTCCCATTTCCAACCAAGTCTATTTTATTGCCAAATTCTCTGCCTTTTCGTTAAACACTAATCTAACAACCTGAAGACCTGCAGATAAATTAAAGCCGCAACAGCACGATACTTCATATGACACGATTGATATTATTGCGAGAGTTTTTCATTCGTGAAGTTACGTGGGACAATAACCTACACAAACATACTGTAGATGTAACATAGACCGTGTGCTTTAGGGCAGCGGCAGAGATACCACAGTTCTCTACTTCAAGAAAAGAGGTTGACAAATTTTACATTAGAACCGTCGATTAGGCGATTACTAAATTCCAGGGTTCAAACGATGAAAATATCAGAGATGAAAATAAATTAATCGCAATATTCTTTTATACTTTTTCCTATTCATTTATTCTTTTCTGATCAGAATGCAGCTAATTTATGACTGACGGTTTTGTAAAAATAAATCGATATCAAAGTTTCACATCGTGCCATCATTTATGGTATTTTCTATAGGAAATTCATGTACACTTTATTGGCTCCAAGTTTTGTTACATTCGGATGTTCCAGTACGTGATACATTTCTTAACGTAAACTTTTTCTAGAGCGTTTCGAATACTTAGTTGACCCACTTTAAAGAGAGCATGCACGGAATAGATTTCCTGTGATATAGTTGTTTAATATATGTAATTATATTATAATATAATAATACAGAGAATGAAGAGTCAGTCAAGCTTGTAAAAATAACTTGAATTATTTTTTGCTTCATTGTTTTCACAAGAAAATCTGCCAAGGAATTTAATTCACGGATGTCATTATCGTTAACAGGCCACCAAAAGTGTTAAAATAATACACTTTTTGAACCTTTAATATAAACATCTGAAGAATTTTCATCGAGAGGAAATTAAAAAGATTTTTGTCCTAGTATCACGAAACAGAAGTTGACGATACTTTTTCACGAAGTTTGAATAAAATCCCCACAGTTTTTTCTTGAATACATTCAAAGCCTGAGTATATATGTATAAGTATACTCATAAATTTTAATATGATATCAGAGAACATGCAGTTATCGAGTTCATTTGAACCAACAAAGGGCTAAAATTTAACTTGTGTATTGTGTTAGCAGTAATTGCATTTATTGTAATGGATAAATACTGTAAATAACAATCTTTTAATTCCTGGAATGTTAAACTCAAAATACTTGAAGTTCTTGCAAAAATAAAAGATTTTTTTTTATAAATAAAGCAAAACGTGTAGACTATATTTGTTGTTTGAGGGAATATCTTGCAGAGCTTTGACTTCATTCGCATGCTGCGTGTCCGGCGCAATCTTGATGGAACTCGCATTGCTCGTATGTTACCCGGTCTTGACCGGCCTGTCCCAAGATTGTGGTCTGATACTGTCATCATAAGCCATAGGGAACCTTAATTTTCAGTAGAATCCAATCTTAACCCGTTCGTGGTCACATTAATATACGTAGTGTACTTCCTGTGGTTACAAAAAATCGGAAAAAATAGTTTTCCCCTAAACAACCAAGGAAAACCTAAGAAACAAGGAACTTAAAAAATTCTGACTAGTTTGTGATGCATTAGATGTATCATTCTTTCTCTTATCAGAATAATGAAGATATAACCAAGCTGAAGAATTAAAAAAATTTTCTCGTCAATTAACGTGGAAAACCACTAACGGGTTAAAACCTATTTCATGATGCAAGTGCATGTTGAGATGCTGAAAAGCTTTTCACATTAAGTTGCAGCACAGCATGTTGAAGTTGCTAGCTTTTCCTTGTAGAAGTACAAGCTGCCGTTTCAAAGATTTGTGTTTATATAAAGCACTTTTATCTTTTCGCTTCAGTGTTGTAGTAAAGTCGAAGGCCTTTAATTCAATACAAGTAACATGAATACTCCTCTGTAGCTTCGCTGTGACACACAATGTGAAGATCTTTCTGTCTCTGTACGAAGAGAAGATTCTATGAATATGTAAAATTAAAGTTCACAGAGAAGTAAAACTTCAAACAAGTCTGCCCTTTACTCTAACAACTCTGACCTGCCAAGGATCATCACGGCTGCCCTTAGTTCATGCCAACTTTCGATGTTGCTATTATATTACTATGGCCCAAAACTCGCACTACATTTTATTTGAGATAATTAGTGTATATATGAGAAAGTATTAGGAACCAGAAAGTCATTCATAAGAACTTCCCCATTGAAAGTAAAATAAGAGTACAAATATAATGAAATTGAGCCATGCTTAAAAAATTTCTTAGCTCTCTTGTTTTTTTTTTAATGATGAGGAAAGTCATAGATTTTGCTACAAATTTATTTCATGTTTTCATCATGCAAATGATTAAACGAATCATAGTTATTAAACTCTACACTTCGTGGTATTCCGACACACAAAACAAATTTCCGTGCATTTTAATGTTCGGTGTTCTATGGAAAACTGACCAGATCCGAAGCCCTGGTCCGGAAAATATTTTTCTGAAATTTTCGTGGTAGGCACAGGGTGTCAAATGACGCGGTGTAAAGAAGCATGTTTGCCTTGCAGAAGCTGTATTTCAGAGCCCGTGGGAGGGTGTCGTAATATGCAGCACGCGTCTGCGGAAATATTGCAAGGGAGGTGACTGAGAAAAATGATATTTGGTGAGGACATGAGAGAGAGAGTGACCGGTCGAGGTGGCAGAATTAGGGCCTCTTCAGGACGCCCATTGATTGTGGTGGTCCCACGGGGATGGCAGGCCTCCGGGCACAAGCTAGGGAATCAAACGGGGAACAAGATGCGAATGCTTCGATTGGACGGCGAAAAGGCTTTTGGACCGCAAATAATTGTGTAGACGAATAAAAGAAGTGCGAAAAACAAGAAAGAAAATTATGTCAATCAGGCCAGGATGGTTAAGAATTACATTAAAAAAGAGAACTATGGAATCTGAAAACTAATATCCGCGCGAAAGGGTAAAACATAGAACGAGAAAAAACAAATAATGACTTAATAAAAACAAACTACTGAGTAACATGCCTGACCTGCAGACGTGCGAAGTATCGTAGAAAGAATGATATTCGAAAAAGTAATACTGAAGAAAGAAGGAACTGTAAATTGGAGAAAATAAGAAAATACGTTAATATGAACAACATAGACTGTTTTAATGCGTTTCATCCATACAGCACTTAACGAGAGGGTCAAAAAACTTATTATTCTCTTTAAGCACGTAGGGGAAATGCGCAGTATTGTATTTTCTACTGGAAGAAGAAACCAATGAGGAAAATTCTGACAGTTCATGATTTAATATTCATATTCTGAATATTCCTCCGTTAAACATTTAAAGTGAAGGAATACAGAAGGCTAGAACTCTCAAATTTATAATCAACTTGTGAGTCATAATGAAGAGCAATGACTTGGAATTATTTTTTCCGAAAAAATTGAAATTTCCAAGCGAGGAATCGAAAACAAAGTAAATTCGAGATAGGAAATGTGATAGTTGAGAAGAAAAATTGCTAACGAAGAAATGAAGGATCTTTACAGAATGGGATAAATGATAGAGAGGGAAAGATCAGAGATATGCCGAACTAAATTATGGAAGAAAAGATAGAATAAAATGAATGTTTCAAATAGGATAATTTCAAACACAAGCACTTATCAAAATCAGTTTATAGTGATAAGTTGTAAAACATTTGCTCAGTTGTTCTGAACTTATCTCAAATGAAAAAGAAAATGAATTTACTTGTGAGGTCATAGACTAGTGATAAACGCCAAGATCGAATAACGTATACAAATAAACCCTGTGATGACGTTTTTTTGGGGGCAGGAGATAATGAAAAAATAAAGGGTCTTTGAAACGTGAAGGCATCACGTATTTCGAAAACATGAACTTGCCATTTACGATTCAAATTTTGCTCACAATTTACTTAAGAAGATAGACTGACACAATGACACAAAAGATCGCACTCAGTGACAGTAAACAGTTAATGATAGAAGTAAAATTTTACCTTGCGTTCTTGCTTATGACATTTAATTGTGCGTTGATGACCCTTTTAATTACCCTGCACCTCAGCCTTAAGTTTGACCAGCTTGGGATTTTTGTTTTTTGCATGTGTGGATGACTTTATTTTTGTTGGTGGGTGTGGCTATACTCTTCTGTTAGAGCCAGACCTGATATCTGAGAGCTCTTGATGAGTCCCACGCTGGTACTCGTGAGTGGTGTACCAAGCTGGTACTCGTGAGTGGTGTACCACGCTGGTACTCGTGAGTGGTGTACTAAGCTGGTACTCGTGAGTGGTGTATCACGCTGGTACTCGTGAGTGGTGTACCAAGCTGGTACTCATGAGGGATGTACCAAGCTAATCCCCTTCACACGTATGTTCTAGTCTCAAAATTTGCGAGTGACGGGATTGTACAACTCTGCTATTGAAGTTCAAATTAACTTTGTAATATGTCCCAGAAGTGTCATGCTGCGACTAACTTTCGGAGGTGATATTTATTGAATTTAATACAGGAGGGTCGGTTACTGACTTAACTCAAAATGGGTATTAATTGAATTTACTGCAAGAGGAGTATTTCTTAGTGTTACTGCAGACAATGCATTTACTAGTGTTACTGCAGAAGATGCATTTACTAGTGTTACTGCAGAAGATGCATTTCCTAGTGTTACTGCAGAAGATGCATTTACTAGTGTTACTGCAGACGATGCATTTACTAGTGTTACTGCAGACGATGCATTTCTTAGTGTTACTGCAGAAGATACATTTACTAGTGTTACTGCAGAAGATGCATTTACTAGTGTTACTGCAGAAAATGCATTTACTAGTGTTACTACAGAAGACGCTTTTACTAGTGTTACTACAGACGATGCATTTACTAGTGTTACTCCGGAAGATGGATTTACTAGTGTTACTGCGGAAGATGCATTTCCTAGTGTTACTGCAGAAGATGCATTTACTAGTGTTACTGCAGAAGATGCATTTACTAGTGTTACTGCAGAAGATGCATTTACTAGTGTTACTGCAGAAGATGCATTTACTAGTGTTACTGCAGAAGATGTATTTACTAGTGTTACTGCAGAAGATGTATTTACTAGTGTTACTGCAGAAGATGCATTTACTAGTGTTACTGCAGACGATGCATTTACTAGTGTGACTGCTGAAGATGCATTTACTAGTGTTACTGCAGAAGATGCATTTCCTAGTGTTACTGCAGAAGATGCATTTCCTAGTGTTACTGCAGAAGATACATTTACTAGTGTTACTGCAGAAGATGCATTTACTAGTGTTACTGCAGACGATGCATTTCCTAGTGTTACTGCAGAAGATGCATTTCCTAGTGTTACTGCAGAAGATACATTTCCTAGTTTTACTGCAGAAGATGCATTTCCTAGTGTTACTGCAGAAGATGCATTTACTAGTGTTACTGCAGAAGATGCATTTCCTAGTGTTACTGCAGAAGATGCATTTACTAGTGTTACTGCAGAAGATGCATTTACTAGTGTGACTGCAGACGATGCATTTACTAGTGTTACTGCAAAAGATATATTGACACGCGTGTGTTGATGTGTCTAAACAAATGCTGCTGTGTACCTGGAGACACTCCCCTTATTGAGGCTTGTCCCTCTGAGCTGGATTCCCTTATCTGCTCCTGCCAGACCTTGGCCTTATGAAATTTCCGGTGCTTCAATTAGTGAAGTGAAATTTTTCATCGCGAATTATAACTCAAACCTAAGTTTGTAGGCTTAAATGTACTTTAGTCCTCGTCGAGTGGAATACTCCCTGTGTTGCCGACCAGTTTGACATGGAAGTGAGGCGATGTAGTACTACGCACCTTATGCAATGCTTACTTTTCATGTCCTAATGATCGGAATATGTTTTGCTGTGTCTTGCGTTTAGGTTTTATGGGTTACACGGCGTCTAACACCGGTTGAAATTCTGTATTTTTTCTATTTATTTTTCATTATTTGATTGAATTTCCTTATTCTTGTTTGTTCCTCATTTTCTGTTTCTTGCATGGGTGCTGGTGCCGTTACTGCCTAGGTGCAGTTACTGCCTGACTGCCGTTACTGCCTAGATGCCGT
>VCRD01002109.1:50417-60918 GCA_006783055.1 Trinorchestia longiramus
TTACTGCCTAGGTGCAGTTACTACCAAGGTGCAGTTACTGCCTAGGTGCCGTTACTGCCTAGGTGCAGTTACTGCCTAGGTGCCGTTACTGCCTAGGTGCCGTTACTGCCTAGATGCCGTTACTGCCTAGATGCTGTTACTGCCTAGATGCCGTTACTGCCTGGGTGCAGTTACTGCTTGTAAAACCTCTACAATCCGCGCTACTGCAACTGGTTTTAATTTGGTTAAACTTGGTTGAGTCTTCACTGAGTCTGGAATGCTGCCCTTTGTAACGAACCAGATGAATTATTAGTGTAAAATTATATGAAGAATGGCTTACAATAAATTGAGTGATGCATCAACAATTGAAAGAGATGCGCAAATTGAAAGTACAAGATGTTTTCATGTGGTTTTTGGTACGAAGTATACTTTTAACGTACTCATAGTTGCAAAAAAATAGCCTTCAATTTCTCATTTTAAATTTCGATGTGAAGTTTTCCCGCGTAATACATTTTAAGTATGTTCTGAAAACTTTATATTTAATCAATGGAAGAATGTTAGCGTATATAAACAACCTTTACATGACATTCGTAACTGCAATTTTTACCCTCCTGTCTTTTTGAGGGGAATAAATTGAGGTATCTTATAATATTTTTTGAATCAACGAGGCTTTTACACGGCCTTGAAGAGTTCACTAATTATATCTTCGTATTATCAGGTAGGCTTAGATACTTAATCCTTAACGCGACCTCAATAAATTGCTGTAAAAATCCCTGACCAGTTTCTGAAGACTTGTTTACACGTCAAAGATGGGGACGAAGTGACACTGATGGATGCAACGACGAGGAGCAGGACGAAGACGTGATCAGTGGAAGAGGGGACGGTACTTCTACCGATAACGGACGATAACACTACCGATAACCAGGGCTCTTCTTTGCCACTCAGGGGCGAATGATCCAGCTGGAGGTTTCGTTCTACTAAATCAAGCTTGAAATTTCTTCAGTCTTTAGGTTATAGGTAAATTTTCTTCATGCATAGAAATGAATTAATATTATCCTACAATTCCACTATATAATAACTAATGTACCCAGCTGTCAAGAATGACGACAGAGATTTTGTGATAATACCCGCGCCATCAAAAATGATGGCAAATACTGTTGGAAAGATATTAAATAAAATTACATATAAGAACGCAATGCAATATATTTAGTTTTATATATATTTGCAAAGGACAAACGTTTTAATTGAGTATTTCTTTAATGACAACATTCCTAGTGAAAACTAAGACACTTAGTTTTCTACTGCTGCAATTGACTCTGCAATACAATGTACCCGAATCATAGGGCAATACCCCGCCGAACTCTGTATCCACGATGCAGACTCGAGTATATAAGGCTCTGGATCTCTCTAATTTTTTTGAAAGTGAACACGAAATTTAACTCAAGAAAGAAAGGATGAAATTCTTCAGATCGATGCCGAACAGCATCGAGTTGCACGAGAGAATTCAACTCAAGAGAGAAGGGATGAAATTCTTTAGCAGAATGCATTCTCTCACAGATTAGGTAACTGAAGGGTGGAAAGCACTAGTGGACTACTTGCATTTTTTCCCACAGGAGAAAATGCAAGTAGTCCACTAGTGCTGTCCACCCTTCATATAGTAAACTACTGGATCGTAATTGCCTATGTCTGCGCTGTGTTAGCGACAGCACGGGAGTGGACTACTTGCATTTTTTCCCGTGGAAAATATATTATATTTACCATGGGAAAAAATGCAAGTAGTCCACTAGTGCTTTCCACCCTTCAATTATTTAGATTAGACGGGCATTGTACTAGTTATTGAGATTAGACGGGCATTGCACTAGTAAATATGTAAACACACGACGGTTATTCTTAGTATTATTATAGATTCAAAATTTGTTGCTTGCTTGCTTGGTCCGTCTCTCTATCACGCTCTTAAGGATTTAGATAGGAGGAAATTCGGTAGGGTATACATGTATTGTAAGAATTGTATTGTGGATACCAAAGGTACAGTCAAAGCCCACGTTTATTGGCAAATCAAACCAAAAATTCAGTAAGAAACACGTGAATTTTTTCATGTGTGGGACTACTAGTTGTGCGTTGTAAATTATAGTGTGTCTAAGACTGTTTCTGGTAGCTAGAATGAATTATAGTGTTTCTAGGAATGTTTCTAATAGCAACATTCCTAGCTCTGGGAGCTAGGAATGTTGTATCATAGCTAGTTATTTGCTCATTGATTTAAATAAGAAGAAAATACTGACATTGTTGAAGTTGTGGTCCCCTAGTTTATTAGAAATAAAAAAGATTTGTGTGCTTGAAACAAAGTTTACATAATTTGGAAGTAATCTTTTTACAGTGTACTCGTATTTTCTAGCATGTAAATGCAAGTTTTTTCATAAGTCTCTACAAAGATATTCTTCAGGAGAAAATGAAATTGTGAAAAATCCAACAAAATATTTAAGGTAAGGTACAAGATACTAATAGAATCAAATTCCACAAATGCTTCAAAAATGACAGTGACATAGCCGTTGAATTTTCAATTGTAATAATATTTGAATGACTTAGTGTAGTAACAAAATTTATAGGAAATCAATAAATAGGTAATATTCAACATCAATACCTTAAGTTAACATGCAATATTTAGCTAAGTAAAGGTATTTATTAGACCAATTTAATTTTCGAAAGCGCTTTCTCCTATTCTTATCATTGTTTGACATAGACTTGTACTTGTTAAACTGGAGACCGTGAGAGATATTTTGAGTAAAATGCATTTAGTTCATGTAATTTTATTATAGAAGATAGAATTAGAATGCCAGTAATTTATTCACGTAGTCATTAAGCTGTAATAAAATTAATTTAACATGAACACATGAATTAACTGAGTGCAGTAGGATCGTAACTAAACAACTTTACGAAAGAAGAGGAAATTTTTACATTTGCATTAAGTATTTTACACAAATTTTTTTATTGGTTGGATTTTATCAACGAAATAAAGAAATTGACTCACGTATAAGTGGTCTAATTCTTTTTTATTTCAGGATTCTGCAGGCATTCAATTTTGAACGCAAGGTTATGAAATAAGAATTGTAGACCATTAAATTTAATGTATATTTATTCATGGAGCACTGTCATAACAACAACAAACAATGAACAACAGATGCAACTTACTGCTATTTTCAAACACAGGCAACAAACATGGATTTTTTCTGATTTTACGCATCACTTAATTTCATTTACTCAATTAAAATACCTTCAACCTGAAAAAGAGTCTTTGTTCTTTAACATCTTCATGAGAGACAAAGTTTGATATTATTTTGGAAACCAATTGAAATAGTGCGAAATTCTCCCTGGGTTTCCACCTTATTTAGAATCAAGTTCATCTTTTCATCGACCCCCAGTTTCTTGAGGGAGAATTTTCTGATATTTTTGTCCATGACCGCAGACCAGCACCGGAAAACATTTGTCCGGAATATCAGATGACAGTTCAGTTCGGAAACACTCCCTAATTGTCTGGCACAGCGGATAGATTTACTCCAGCGCTGGATCCCTGCTCATGAAGCAAAAGCTGAATTTCCCTCAAAATAAATCCTCGAGTCAAGTGAAGGCACTTGTCTGTGTTGTTTAAACAGAAGTGAAGTGTACAACTGCTGGCTTTTAACGCGATTGTCGATAGTATTTGTTCTTGATTTTATTTTATATTCAGTAGAAACGGAGTGCATTGGATGTGAGCATTCCTCCAGGTACCAAAGACCAAGGTCTCACTGCCTGGGACCGAGTACCAGTCAAGGTACCACTAAGACTTGTCTCACTGCCTTGGACCGAGTACCAGTCAAGGTACCACTAAAACTAGTCTCACTGCCTGGGACCGAGTACCAGCCAAGGTACCACTAAGACCAGTCCCACTGCCTGGGACCGAGTACCAGTTAAGGTACCACTAAGACTAGTCCCACTGCCTGGGACCGAGTACCAGTTAAGGTACCACTAAGACTAGTCTCACTGCCTGGGACCGAGTACCAGTTAAGGTACTAGCGAGGTCATGGAGGAGGCCGTGATGATGGAGTAATTAAGTTGGAGATTGGCTCTCTGGAACAGACTGGCCAGCCCCGAAATCACCATCTCCTTAAGCCGCATTAAAAGACTAAGCTCAACATTGTAAAAACGTGCAGCGAAGCAATACTAAAGCTTAATTTTACCTACAGGGAGGAGGGAGTGTGCTTGTATTCGCTCAAGAAACACGAGCTTTCAAATTGTTTAGCTGCTTGTTAAGAGCGGTTGGGCTGTTAAATATCAGATATCATCAATACATGTATAGTATGAGTACTTTATGTGATCGTATATAAATATTACATTATATCAAAACCAGGCAAATATCTTAGACTACTTAAACAAAAACATCGGACTCACTTGACCAGCCAAAGGCTCCTCTTCGCCACCAAAATATTGGAAGTCTTGAGACTCTTCTGATAATATTTTTATTGCTGAAGTTTTGAAATGTTCGGCGACCCAAGATAACGAATTGCTTTAAAACTCCGAGCTGAAGTAATACCACAATGAATTCTTGGTCTTGAGTTCAATTGGACCCCGTAAAGATAGTATGTGAGTATCAGTCTTGTATTATAATTGCAGGGTGCAGCAACAGAACTTCCTCTTTTTGAAAGGAACTTTCTTTGAAAAAAGGAAGTTACGTTGCTATACCTTGTATATTGTTTATTCTCAGCACATAAGTGTATTTGTGATTCCACACGCTTGCAGGGTTTGTTGTACTTTGCACAACTGTTTTTTTATAAATACTGAGCAGAAGTTCGGGTAATTTTACTTTATATTTGAACTAACATATTGAAATCTACTTTATCAGTTTATTGAATGAAAAATTGAATACTGCGAAAAGTAAGTTAATCGAGAGATAGTTTATTACGTAATTAATACGTTTTGGCTTTAAAATGATTTGTGTGTAGTTTTAGATTAATTTCAATTAAAAATTCATAGTTTTTCATAAAATGAGATCATGCGAGTCGTATTAATGACATTAAAGACTTTAGTAACGTAAGAATAACTAAAAAAGCTGCCATGCTAAATGCACTGAACGTAACTAAATAACTAAAAGCTGCACTGAATTATATGAAGTCCCAACTTCCAGCTACAATTAAATTCTGAATTCTCCTGAAGGTCTGATTGAAGTTCCATTCCTGTCGAAAAATATTTCCAAATGAGAGAAGTATGGAGTTTGTAATCTCTTTTTCTCTGTCTCTTTATTTTACCACGCAATATGTGTATATATTACCTAAATTTGGGTTCATATACCCTATATTTTTATTTGTGTACACAGAAGAAATAAGTCCCTTGTTCACTTTGGTTTGTCTATTAATAATTTTAATACCGATATCATGCAGTTTCATAGTCAATGAAGGTATGCAAGGTAAGGAAAAATTTATGCAACACATTTCGAGATTTAATAAAAGGGAAATAGAGTTAGGAGCGAAAAATGCGATTATATTTTCGAAACTTACACATAATGCCATTTTGTCTCATTTGGCTTAAACAGTTAAATCAGTCATGTGAGTGCTGTAACTTTCTTACACTGTCAAATTGTCCTTAGTTGGCACTCACTTGTCCACAATATCCATAAAATATTGTCCATAAAAAAGGTGTCCATAACTTGAAAGTGTGAGATTATTTTGCCACATCCTGTACAATTCATCAAATACATGCAATGAAGTTTAATACTCTGAGTATTTACAATGCCCACCCATTGAACTAAGGACTAAAATTGGTGCCCTTCTTTGACTTGCTCCTCTTGATTGCATGCAGTCTGGTCGAGCAGGACAGGCGTCAGATGGAGAAGGCAAATTAGAGGAGACTTTGCAGTGGTCAAAAGTGCTCTGTCGGATCAGTGGTGGCATCTGCTGATAAATGGCCTGGATTGTGCTGGTTAGCGCGGAATCTTGTCCCGACACGGAATTGTTTCCTAAAAACGGGACCAGGCTTAGACTGTGGGATCAGATCGCCTACGAAGGGATCAACTCCAACTCGAGTCCCTGATCATCCTTGTTTAATGAGTTGCAGTTTTTGATTCCTACGCTGGCATGTGGGCGAATTGATCGTCTGTTTAAGCTACGCATTTGTCAAACTTAATTGAAAATAAATTTTTCGGCTGCAGGGTGACCGAGTTTTTTTTTAAATGCACTGAAAGATACAGAGGGATGGCACCATAGCGTACACTTCAATATGTACAGTGATGAATTTCACATCTAGCGCGGGGATATGATACTGAACGTATATTTTTGTTTTGGAAATCTAAAAACAGTTTAAAAATGGTTCATGTGCAGTTCTTGAAAAGTTCTTTTGCAGGATTATATACTTAAATAAATGCTGGTTCATTTACATGATTTATTCTTCCATAGAAGCTGATTCTCTTGCATGATTTTATCCTTAAATAGAAGCTGGTTCTTATGCATGATTTATTCTTCGATAGAAGCTGGCTCTTGGGCATGATTGATTGTATCCCTAAATAAAAGCTGGTTCTCTTGCATGATTTTATCCGTAAATAAAAGCTGGTTCTTTTGTATGATATTATACTTAAATAAAAGCTGGTTCTTTTGTATGACTTTATCTTTTAACAGAAGCTGGTTCTTTTGCATGATTTTATTTTCTCCTTTAATAGAAGCTATTCTGAAGAGTGTTTTTTGAGCTCACAACCAGTCAAAAGGTTAATTGATTGAATAAATTTTAACATAATAGCGTTCTATAAATACACTTTGTGTTGTGTAAGATATCTTTTACAGCTCTCAGAAACTACTGAAAATATCCCCTAAGAGCAAGAATTAATCGCCTTAGTATAGGTACTCGTAATTTCTACGCATAGAACAATTATTTTCTTATTTTCTACGCAAACGCTTTGTATATTTTAAAGTGTGTATAATATATGAACTCTGATAGAAGCAGAATCATTTAAAAAAATGAGCAGTATATTTAATCTAAAATAAAAGTTTTCTGGTACATGGATATTTTCCCCTGAAAACGTGCATTCCTACCCTTACTCATAATACAAGTCAAAATCACTATGTTGATATCATACATGTATGTAGGTTGCACTGAGTAAGCTTCCTAATGTTCTAGAAGAAGAAATCATTCGTGAATATTGTCACTAAGCCATTTTTTCGACATACAAAGCTGAAAATCTGAATTTGAGTTCCATTTTCCATTCAATTTTCAGCACTACGTGTCCATGGAGATTAGAAGTACACACTATTCTCCTTGGAACACACACTTAGCTTCTGAGACACAGTGGGCGACGTGGTAACCGTGGCTGTTGCCTTTCCAGTCTGAGGCTGTGACGCTAAATCTTGAGCTATACTCCGACATAGAGCCAAAGGCTTTCCAGCTCTACATGGAACTGCTAGGCAAACAGATCGTGTTAGCGCGTTGCTCGTAAGCGTGAATGTGGTCTTTTTTCACACTAGCCTCTGTAGGACCATGAGAGGTTAGTCTGTAAGGTGTTTGATAGCATAAAGCTGCAGCGTGTGGTGGTGGCGGGTAAACAAACGGTCGTTCAGGCTCGACGTCTTCGTAGAGAACCTGTCTAGGCTGTTGACAGTGGCAGATGCGGACGGGGGTGACGGAGGCACCTTTAACGGACTTAGGCAGTTATGGACGGAGTTGACAGAGATCGCTGCGGACAGGGCTGACAGAGATAGTTATGGAGGGAGTTGACAGAGATGACTACGGACGGAGTTGACTGAAAGAACTATGAACAGAGTTGAAGGAGACAGCTATGGATGTAGTTGACAGAAATAGCTATGTATGTATGGAGTTCACAGAGACAGCTCCGAATGAAATTGATAGGAACAACTATGGACGGAGTTGACAGAGACAACTATGTATAGAGTTGACAGAGACAACTATGTATAGAGTTGACAAAGACTACTATGTATGGAGCTGACAGATACAACTACGGAGGGAATTGACAGTAATAACTACGGACGGAATTGATAGTGACAGCTCTGAATGGAATTGATAGAGACAGTTTTTGACGAAGTTGACAGAGGCAACCACTGGTGGAGTTGACAAAAGCAAGGGGTTTTGGTGTGGCAACAGGCAGTTCACAGTAGAAAATATACAGTAAATCTCGTCGGAACGCCACTGATAATGGCCGAAAAATTGACAAAAAAGGCTGAAATATTTTTTCGAAAGCACACAAAATTTGCACTGGTATTATCGCCGGGGTAATTCCGTAATGGGGGTTGAAAACATATACATTAGAACCTGTATAATAAAATAACCTAGTATTTTTCCATATCTAGCTCCACCTCAGCGTCTTTATATTTTTCAACATAATTACCTGTATTGTACATACATATAAAAATAAAAATAAAAAAATATAAAAGCACAGTAATTACGATAGAAACACAGTGTGAGGTGCGAGAATTATGGGTAACATATTTTTGCTCCTCTATATCATTTGCTCATTCTTCGAATTCTCAAAAAATTTAAAACTCTTAATTGAAAATAATTGTGAAGTCTATGGCAGAAAAATTACCGTTCTAGGTACACAGAAGTTGGGATACTGACAAAACTCTACGGACTTACAAACAAAGATTTAACTATCTCTGCTCCACTGGCTGCCGCGGCTTATTACATCGCTATTATGAAGGAACTTCTTTATTTTACGAAATACGAAGCTAATCAAGGTGTGAGCATGCTTTAAATAAATTTCAGGTCAATATTGATAAATAAAAATATGACTGACGTACACCACTGCAGTACATCAGTGACGTACATCACTGAAGTACATCACTGACGTACATCACTGCTGTACATCACTGACGTACATCACTGCTGTACATCACTGACGTACACCACTGACGTACATCACTGAAGTACATCACTGACGTACATCACTGACGTACACCACTGACGTACATCACTGCTGTACATCACTAACGTACACCACTGCTGTACAGCACTGAAGTACATCACTGACGCACACTGCTGCTGTACATCACTGACGTACACTGCTGCTGTACATCACTGACGCCCACTGCTGCTGTACATCACTGACGTACATCACTGACGTACATCACTGACATACACTGCTGCTGCTGCTCACACACCAGTGTGTGGACAGCCAAAGCTTCAGTCTAAGGAGCTTAATAACTGTACTGGAAAACTGTCTGTTTTACAGGTGAAAGAAAGTTGATCTCCTGCATTATATATCAATAATGAATCGTTCAATAACTAAATTCAAATAATTTGCCAGAAACATGTTGTAGTGCGTAAGTCATACGCTCTTCTGGCTGTAGTACAAGTTAGCTCTGGTATAATGCTATGTATAGTACAGAACATTACAGGTATATTATCAGTGGTCTAATGTTAAGTATAGTACTGAATATTAAAGGTGTATTATCAGTGGTCTAATGTAAAGTATAATACAGAATATTACAGGTGTATTATCAGTGGTCTAATGTTAAGTATAATACAGAATATTAAAGGTGTATTATCTGTGGTATAATGCTATTTGTAATACAGAATATTAAAGGTGTATTATCAGTGGTCTAATATTAAGTATAATAGAGAATATTACAGGCATATTATCAGTAGTTTAATACCGAGAATAATACAGAATATTAAAGGTGTGTTATGACGGGTGTAATGCAAAGTATAATGCAGAATATTAGAGATCTGTTATGAGTGCTCTAAGGCTAAGCATAATACAGAATGCTAAAGGTGTATTGTGAAAGGTCTAATGCTAATCATAATACAGAATATTAAAGGTGTATTATAAAAGGTCTAGTGATAATCATAATACAGAATATTAAAGGTGTATTATCAGTGGTGTAATGCTGAGCATAATACCGAGTATTAAAGGTGTATTATGAGGTTGTCTGTCAGCTCTATTTATAAAAGCCCATTCTGTGTAGTTCAGTCCTATAGACTATTAATTAGAGTAAATAGCTTTATAAACTCCCAGCTACTGCACTCTGGAGGGTAAATACAAACTACAAATTATGTTTATTCTCATCAACAACTCATGCAGTTGATGATGCCGCTGCAGACGTCCTTACTAGTTTAGTTAAGGTAGTACTAAGCTACACTAGTCTCACTAGTCTCACTAGTCTCACTAGTCTCACTAGTCTCACTAGTCTCACTAGTCTAACTAGTCTCACTAGTCTCACTAGTCTAACTAGTCTCACTAGTCTCACTAGTCTCACTAGTCTAACTAGTCTCACTAGTCTCACTAGTCTAACTAGTCTCACTAGTCTCACATACGACAGAGCAGTGAACTGCAGCACTGAAATATTTTCTGCAAATTTGCATATTTTCCACGTAAACACCAAGGGAAAAATGCTGCCTGCCAGCAGCTGCAGTCACTGATGTTGCCTGCCAGCAGCTGCAGTCACTGATGTTGCGTGGCAGCAAAGCAAGTAGAGCAGTAAGTAATGCTTTTAATAATATTTCATTTCTCTATTCACATTCTAGTTCCACAAAAAACTTTCAGGGAATTAAG
>VCRD01002109.1:76430-93356 GCA_006783055.1 Trinorchestia longiramus
TCTACCTCACAGTACGAGTGCCGTCTCTGCAGCCAGAAATTATGAAAAGCTGGACAAGAATTCCACTGCAGTAGAGCGAGGACAACAAAGTTCTTTGTATATATCAGTAATTCATTGAAAATAAGTTCAATAAATTCTCGATGAGCTAAGAAAAATGAAGTACGATAAATTTAATAATTTGGGTACTTGAAATCATTTCGGCACTTTAATGAGTTTGTTTAAAGCAGAGTTTAAAGAAAATTAATGTCGACTGGCATGTCTATCGTTAGAATTAAAGAGAATCTAAAAAACGGTACTTACTTAACAAAGTATTCGTAAAATATAACTACTATCAATTCGGTTGAATCTATTCCAACGCTGCTTGAAAATTCTGTGATTTTACACGCTAGAATATTCGTGTGCGAGTGCTGAAACTAGGAAGGAGTTACAGTCGTTCTCAGTTTTCATTTTGCTTCACATCAGCTCGCCTGAGGATCACTGTACATATATATGATGGACGCAAAATATGAAAATAAACATGTGCAAAGTTTCAGTTGTCAAGTTCTCAAGTAAACATTCCTAAGCTTTTAAAATATGCTCAAAAATTCAAATTTTGCTTTATAAAGTAATCCCAGTGGCACAAGCCTTGTATTTATTTTTCTTTACAGTAAGGAAAAATTTATCTTATTTAGACAAATTTTTGGTAGGGAAGCATGCCGTGCTGGTGCCTTACTTTTGGATCATTTGAGATCAGCAGGCACATTTATGGTTGTATGACTTTCATCTTTATTGGACTTAACAATATTCCTGATATGATTTAGTTATCAGTAGTTGAAAAAAAGTATTTTTAACTGACTTATTACTAGCTGTAGCTTGTTTTTAGAGCGTAAATTCTTTTTATATGTGAAATTATTTGACTGTTCAAAAAGCATGTTCCAGCAGTACACCGCTGAAATACAGAGTATTTTTTTACAATCAAAATTACAGGGTTCACAAAAATATCCTGATATGTTCGGTATGTGAACACGATATTTATGTCAGTTTTCAGTCGCAAATTTAGAGGTCCTCTGCGTTCACTTTTACCCTTCGATCATTTTCGTAATGCTTCATGCTCGTCTCAGGAGAAATCTCGTATGAAGGCGGCAACTTAACAAGATTTTACGACGTCATTCAAGAATAGCGACGAGGCTCAGCGGAGACCGTTGCTCTCCGAACTTCATCGTCGTCTCTGCCTTAAATTGTACAAAACTGGAGTATTTTTATGGATACCTCCATATTCACTTTAAGGTTCCATCTGAGCGTCTCTGAGGAACCTGTACGGAAAGCCTCGTTTCTGAGTTGATTTTCCTGTTTGGTTTAAAGCTCAGTTTCTGAGATCTCCTGAATATCGCACAATTTGGCTTTTAAATTTGCTTCCTAAATACAACTTTTGGAACAAAAATTATGCTAGCAGCAAGAATACTACGAATAAATTACTGCATTTCCTACATATGTCGAGTTTGTTACTCTTATTCAGTTTCCTAGCGTTAAAGATTGCGACGCTCACCAAGTACCATTTTAGCCCCTGAGTGACATTTGCACACTTTGTGTTGTCAGTTTTTGTAAGTTTTGCTACTGAATTATTATTTACAACACCGTATGTCGACATCTTAATAGAAAACAATTTATTCCAATTGGTGATGATATTTAGAATCTTGAGCTGCACCCATATAAAGTCAACACTGTTCTCTTACTCTTACGTTGTTTAAAAGAGTGGTTGATGTGATAATTAGAATCTAAAAATGAATAAACTGATGTATTCAGAATTTTATTTTCTGTTAGAACATAAAATTGAGTAAATATTGTGGCTTAGGATGAAGCTATACACGGGGAACATCAAGTCAAAAAGGCTGTAAATATAAGTAAAAAATCTCAATTGGCAGCGATTTTCAAATACATAAGCGTGGACAGCGAGCTACGAGTGATCAAGAAATTACGGAGCTCAGCAATGAGATACGGCTCTGAGCTTGAGGTACAAGGAGGGTGAATAACAGAAGTTATGCCTTAAGTAGAAATGGATTGCGTGAATTGGAAGCGGCTCCCTCATCACACCCCTGTAATCCAAGTCAGTGCTACCTGCAGCACGCCTAAAAGCGTTCAGGTCTGATGATACACGCGTGATAAATTTATTGTCTGGTAATTAGAGCATGTGCTTTGATAAAATCAAAACTGCTCTACCCAAATGCACTGCTCAGGCTTGGTTTGTTGAGTGAGCGTGCTTATTGTCTGCTTAGTTACCTGATAATTCGTTTTATATTAGTATCATCGGAAGAATCTCAACAAGAATGCCCGTTACAAGGGAGTGGCTGCGTCTCCGTTAAAGGGTTGCAGAATAAAAAATGTCAGGTTGTTGGGCTCCAGTAGAAACGATTTAATACAGCAATTGCTGATGTACTTTATTTTCAGCCACGTCTCTTTAAAGAACGTTGGATAAAAAGCATGACGTGCGTGTAAAATCTGTCGCGTCGTTCGTAATGCACTGGTATGAAATAAGATTATTTTGTTCAACCTTCTTTTGCATACATGAACGTCAGACTCAATTTAGCGTCGTAAGAACACACTAAATACTTGTCGAGGATCTCATTTTGAATGAGAATTATTCAATATTATTCATTACCCATTAATAACCATTGATAATAGAAATTTTAATCCGTAATCTGGACCAATATTAATGTGTCGGTTTCTAATATAGTCTAATAGATCTTTACACGTGTTGTTTCGTAAAATTTGCGTTTTTTATTTTGTAGGTAAGTGGCAAGAGCGTCGGCCACACCAGTGACATCTGATCGACCAGACGTGGGTGAGTACCTGTCTTTGTTTTGTTTTCCATTACTGTTGGTGCACTAGCCTAACTAAAATACATAGTCAAATCTCTTTATTTTCACCATCCTTATTTGTAAAGGGGGTGTGAATATCCGCATCTGCAGATATCAGCATGATTTTTCAGATCCGTATCCGCATCTGTACTTTTTAAAGCGGATGTCATACAGATGTCTTAAATAATGCATTTAGTAAAGAGGTGATATTTCCTTTCATTTCGTAAATAATTCGAAGCCAATCAACTAAACTTTATACTGTGTTTTATAAATATTTCTTGTAGGGCTTGTATGATGTATACGATAAAATTGAAAGCAGATATGTGCTTGTGCAAGGGACAGACTGGGGGGAACAAGAGTGAACATACATATATGTAATGCGAAGAGCGTGTTGTCGGTTGTCCCAGCGTCACATCAGTTGTGGTCCTGCGTTCAAGTAATATGGTTCAGGTGGCCTGCATGCACTTATTCATTTTTCGTTTACTGATTAAAAATAAGTGATAACTTGTGAAATGAAGTAAATAATTATTTGACTCATTCCGTATAGTATTGATTTGTCGTAATGTTAGCTTATTTCTGCAGCGCTGATTACTGATTACTTTATGTTGATTTAATATTTAAACATGATTGTCATTATAGGCAGTGGTCAACTGCTGTTGCGTTATCTAGTGCGCACATTTATTTTCTGAGTGTAATATTATTCAGTGACAGTATACCTATTGTTGGTACTAATTGAAGTGCCTATTTGCTTTACTTACTATTATGGTCAAACTATTGATAGGGCATTGCAGATTAAACTGTTTCAATAAATATTTACAATTTTATAGACATAATGGCTCCTCAAACAAGCACCATTTTGAAGTATTTTAAAAACGTTCCTGATGATGTAACAAAATCTAACACCTGTAGCACAATCTTTTCCTGTAAAGGTAGAGGAACATTATCATTACGTAATTACTTCAAATCTATATATCTTAATGAGTTCAAGGCATTAAGTGAAGAAAAAATGTTGTACATTCACAGGCGCTATCAAAGTGAAAAAGTAAGCAAACAGTAAACATTAGTGACAGTGTTGGGCAGTTTTAAATACATTTGTGTATTTGAAAATGTATTTTCAAATGCATCTGAAAACGTGTATTTAATTACAATATTTGTGTATTTAAGCAAATTGAAATGATATTTCGCCTAAGTACGACGCTTGAAACGTGTTTGAACGTTCAAACACGACACTTAAACGTGTTTAAACGTCGTTGTAACGCAATGGCTCTATGGTCTCGATGAGGATGAGTTTTCGTGAGGAGTGGTCGGAACTGCTCTGAAACTTTTGTTACTCGTCGTATGCGTTAGCTATTGTTAAGATGCCCTTTAAATTTCTATTTCATGTTGTACACCCTCTTCAAGTACCGAAAATAAAGAAAAGACGCCAGTGCACGTTTTTTATGGAAAATATTTGAAAATGAAAGAACAATCTAATGTTAAACTCAAATGTGAGTGCATACTGTGTGGCCAAACGATCTCAACCGCCATAAACATTATTACGAATCTTTACTCTCATGTTAAGGTAAGCAAGATCTTTTATTGTACTATTTTAAGTTATCTAATCCTTTGGTTAATTAGCAAATCTGTATGTATACATCTTTTTATTTTATATAAGTAGGTTGTATTTCATATCGACGACGTTTTTTTCTAATGGTCACAGGAAGAATTCATGGCAGATATTTCAATGTAAATCCTAAGATCTATGCTGTATAACAATTAATAATTAATAATTATAAAACTATTTGCTTCTATTTCATAAGTTATGATGTCTCTGTTATGTGTTTGAAAAATTTTGCCATGATTACGTTCCCATTTTCTTTTTTCTATGTGGCTCATATTTCACCCATAATCTATTGTGTGGTGAAAATTTTGTGACTGAACTGAATACAAGTTCAGAATGAATTCAATATACATTTTATCATAAAATAACATTCGTGTTGTACGCGTGGAATTCTCAAAATCCTGAGCGCCATTGTTATCAATGCTGACAGTGAAAGCGTTTTGCGAGCTCAAAACGAGCTCTATTATAAGATTATCGAGATCATCATTACGAGATGATTATGAGATTATCGCCCTAGAGCTCCCAACACCTGAAAACCTCGGAAATAAATTCATTGATGAATGTAATTGTGTTTTGGGATCCATCGCTACTGGAATCGACCACCTGCAAGGAGAAGAGGCCATTTTCAAGGGACACTTCCTGCCTACCCTGCTCACTGTGCAGAATGAACTCAATGAACTGAAGTCAAAGCAGTTAAAACATTGTGACCCACTCTTACATGCAGTTTTTCAGGGCTTTCAGGAAAAGTTTCAAAAATACCTTCAGCTAGTTGATGAACCAAACGTTCATGACGCTATATTGGCTGCAACCACTCATTCTTACTTCAAGTTGTGGTGGGTGGATATCAACAAAGTGTGTGACTGCAAGAGAAAAATGACCACTGAAAAATGAAATCACAGTTTCTGCCTCGAGATTCCAGTCTGCAAGTTCTGCCGATGCCTCAGAGGAGGCAAACTCGACGTCGTCTGAAGATGAGTACTTCGGTTTCGAAAAGAAAAGCTAATTCAGCGAATCCTCAGTAAACATGCAGGTTATGACGTATTTCAATGTCAGTGACAAAAACATTGAAAGCTTGAAAGGACGTCCTCTTATTCTAAAAATAGTTTTTTAGTTTTAACACAACTTTGCCCTTATCTATCTCGGTCGAGAGGTTATTCTCTCTTGCTGACTTAACGTTAATTCCCCATAGACATAAATTTAGCGACAAAACTGCTGAATAGTTGATATAATTGCTCTGTAATAAAAACTTGTTCTGTTTTGAGCAGAACTTGTTCTGTTTCTGTTCAAGTTCTGAGGTTTTGAAAAGCATTTTCATTGTGTGGGTTCATAATGAGAACTTAACGTTTAGAAGGAGTAAAATTTATACATGACTTTTATACTCGGTAATAGAACATATTATCAGGAGCACATAATGCACTTTGTTTAGGAGTGTGAAAGTTTTGACTGATATAATGTTACTCCACTTGAAAATTAAGGTCATAATAATGAAATATGAAGGCCCCCTATTTTCAAGGATATGAATTGGAGAAATTATATTTTGTTTGATTTAGATAATGCATTGAATGTCAAGTTTTCAACCTTTTCAGGTTACTAGAAGAAAGTCAATAGTGATGTACTTCTGCACTCGTTGAAAGGCGTTTTAGCAAGGGCAGAGAGCATTTTAGAGAAATAAATGAAGGAATGAAGACTATAGATTACGAATCGAAGACATTCGTGCAAGAGGTCAGGTTCGAGGCCTCCTCCACGAGAGAGATAAGGAAGGAGAAAACGGATGAATAAGGTCTACTTACATACAAAAACTGAACCTACAACAGACTCGTGCAACCAACAATGGTTACACTGAGGTAGGTAGCTCGATCGAATTCCCGTCGAGGAATACTAAATTCTTAACGCACGTTGACGAGGACAGACAGCATCAGCGTGATTCCTAGGGTGTAGCTAGGAAAACCTGTCCATCCCCAAAGAACACTAAGTCTCAAAGATATGTGAAACACAATCTCCTCGATCATACCCCCAGGGGGCTTATCGTGGAATGCATCTCAAATTTAAAGGAATGTTCCTAAATTATGTCTGCATAAATATACTGTGTATGATAAAATTCTTTCGAGCATCGTCATACATCAGGTATTTATGACAATAATGCAGGACAGTAGGGGCAGGATGTTACGGAACTATATCGATGTTCGTTTTTGAAATTAAATAAAAAATAGTAATTGATAGTAAAATTATACTTTCAACCAGTTTTTCACTCTTTTCTATGTGATTTGTAAGCTGCAGAAGCCGAGCCAAATTTTTAGACAATAATAATTGTTAGTCGCGCTGCTTGAAATTCTAGTCGCGTTTCAATAATAGTGAAACTACTTCCTCGTACGACAGTACAGCGCACGTACATTTTAACGTGACGCCAAGATTATAACTCTAAATGAATTATATCTTAACGTCTAGTAAGTACACTCAATGTGCGAGTACTGTATTTTGATTCTTCAATATGTAAATTTAGTTTTAAGAGAGAAGTATTTATTAAAGTATTTAAATGCATTTTATGTATTCAATATTCAGTATTTAAATACATTTGAACGATGTATTTAGTATATAGTATTTAAATGCATTTGATGTATTTAACTCCCATCACTGGTTAGTGATATGTTCTGAGAAAAGTAAATCATAAGACAAAAAAGACAGAACAATTACTGGATGATAAAATTGCTGGATGATAAAGTTGCTGAGATGACAGTGCTGGACGACTTGCCCTGCAGTCATGTGGAAGACAGAGGCGTTGAACGTTCTATGGAAGCAGCATCTCTACGATAGGAATTAAAAAAATGAACTTTTATGGATACAAGATCTGGGAAAACGTTTACTCTGGGTAAACGGAGAGGAGAGTGCGGGTGGATCTGGGAAGGTAACTACTGTCTTTCACCACAGACGTGTGGTCTGACAACACATCGGAGTGTCTCTTATCTCTGACGTGTCATGCAGTTGATGGCGTATTTCAGAGGTAGCATTTTGTGTTGTGTGCAGAACCTTGTTCGGAGCGCCATACTGGTGTTTACTTGAGTGCAACGTTTCTGAAAATGCTGGACAAATGGAAAATTGTTTCTGAAAGAGTTCACTGAGTGATGCGAGATGCAGGGGCTAATATGAAAAAAAACTTTGTTTCTGTCAAAACTGAACAATCCTGATTGCTTTGCACATCAACTGCAACTGGTAGTCAAAGTTGGAGTTCGACCCAGAAAAGTGTGAGCAATTTGCTCTCCAACTGCAGAGCCATTTCAACCATTCCAGGAGCTGCCAAAGAAGAGTTAAGAAAGATCCAAGAATGGCGAAGTGTATGTATGTACAGCTACCTAGTGCTGTTCATGCAGTTGCAATATGCTGGAGCAGCAGCTTGCATAATTATTATGTTAGAGAAAACTTCTGAAATGAAAGAAGCTGTGTGTTTGTACACTGCCAGTTATAGCATGGTACAGCCACTTTCTGCATCAGATGATGTCATCCTAAAGAACATTGTTGCTGTCCTCAAGCCTTTTGATAAAGTAACCAAGAGCATCAGGGGTGATTTATTGCCACATTGAAATCATGCTCAAGGGCAGTAGAACAGAACAAGATCAGGGTTTTAAAACCATATGAAAGCTAAGCTGTTGTCAGAAATGAGTGCAAGGTTTGATAAATTACAGCACAACTTTCTGTACGTCATCGCAACTTTTCAGGATCTGAGATACATGGGAAAATTTTTGAAACGACGTGCGCATCAAATGTATATTGCAAATTTAAGGCATATATGTGAAGAAACAAGAAACCAATACAGAGAAAAAGGATCTGAACACACAAGAAAGAAAATAAAAATATTGGAGACAGATTCACCTAGTGGCATCAGAAGCTTTCTAGACATAATGAGTGTCTTACTCTCTTCAGATAGCGATACCGAAGAACATTACCAAACCGATATTTCCAAGAAGCCACCACAATGATTGACAAATATCAAAGAATGAAACGCATATAGATGTAAGAAGAACCTCTCCTTTGGTGGCGTACGAATGCTCAGTCGTATCCTTCCCTTGCTACAGTTGCTAGGACATACTTAGCCTGTCCCTCCAGCAGTGCAGCCATTGAGGGCCTATGTAATGGAGCTGGCATCATCTATAATAAGAGATCCAGGTTAACTCCTAAGAAAGCACAGAAACTTTTGTCTTCAAAATGCAACTTGACAATAATTAGCTACAAGTATTAAATGTAAGTAAGTAGCAGCGTTTTCCTACTGGGTGGTGGCTGGGGTACATTAAAGTTGGGTCCTCGTCCTGTATCCTGGTAACACAGATGATGAAGTCACTCAATACTATTGCTTATAAACTTGAGCTACTTTTATAACGGTTTTTTATTTCATAATTTCATTTATGAGCTCGCTAAATTACTAATTACTTCATTTATTAGTTGCATCTATTGAAGAAATTATTCTTACCGATATTATAACTATTTTCATTCATTATTTATGACTGAAACTCATTTTTCATGGCTCAATAAAAAAAGACAGGACGTCCGCTTATACATCCGCGGATATTGAAATTAAAATCTGCATCCACATTGGCGGATGTTTAAAAATTGACGTCCGGACCATCTCTTCTTATTTGCTTTATTCACAACTTGTAGTGCTTTTTAAAGCATTTCTTCATTTTATTCTATGCTGCCCAGTTATTTTTGTTGTTTTTTTGACGTTTTCCTGCACATATAAACTTTTCAAATCTTAAATTATGACTTTAATTCTGGGAGATAACGAAGCTTGACAGTAATAGGAAATTATAAACCCATTTGAAACTTCACGGAAAATTGTAATTTATCTACGAATGTGAGAGGAAGAATGTTTTTGGAACTCTTTGTATTACTGATAACCTAATGATCAGTGTGATATAAAGTGTCATTTCGCTAACGATTGCTAAAGTTAATGAGTGTCGTTTATGATCTGTCATGTGTTGCATGTTATTGCAACAGTTCATTGTTTGAAAAAGATAGTTAAGCAGCGAGAGAAGCATTTGGTGGGCAGTTTCTCAGCAGCGTTGTATGCAAGCTTTGCAATTCAAATGGTCAATGCCTTCTCTAACGCTCAGTGAACCTTTCTCGTCTATTCTAGGGCAACCAGAAAAATGTCAAAACTCCGTCAGTGAAGAAAAATACCTAATATAACTAGCTATCGAGTTTGTCGTACCTGCACTATATGTAATATAATAACTAGGTAGTTACTCCTACGTAATGATGTAGCAGGGCAAAAGCTCCCAATTATGGCTACTTACACGAGATTTTTCGTTGCGAATTTTCAAGAATTTGAGTGGTACGTCCAAGGATATTCATTCTTTTACCTTTTTGACATATTGCCTGCATTTTTAAAAATCCGTCTCACGATCTGAATACCCATCATACTTGTTTCTGTGGCTCTGTTACTTGCAAGAGATTACCTCAGAGGTAAATAGTGAAAGCCTTGACACAAATTTCGAATTTTTATCAACACAAAATTTACGATATTTGACTATCGTTAAAAATGTGACTTCATTTAAGATTTTTGTATCGAATTATTTACTCGAGGATTATTCATTAATTTTATGAAATGTTTTACTGTAAACTTTACTTTCAATAACGAAGGATCTTTCCAAGGATTTGACACGAATTTCTGCACGGTGGTTTGAAATTTAATCAAAATCTAATTTTGAAGTTGCACAAATGCTTATGTCTTTCACGGTACATCACCAAACAGTGCTTAAACTCACAGCTCGTGAAGTATTACTTACTTCACAACTTATCGTACCTTGAATGTTTGGTTTTCAGATCTCTCTGAGTAGAGTTTTATGATTAGATATGTGCCACGTCGCTACCGCTATCAGGTGCTGGTTGTTGCTAAAAATGGCTTGCCGTAACACGTACAAGGTAGTATTTGATTTTTTTATTAGTTTTCATATGTTTATAGTCCATAATTGAATTCTTATTGCCATTTTAACGAGGAGGATTTGTATAAATTTTCAAAACTATAAATATATAATTATAATGGATTCGTACTACAACTTGTTCAACGGATAAATTGCGACTGTTTCCTCAGTCCAAATTTGATAATCTGCACTTAGTGATGATCAGGAAGTCAACACAGAACTTCACAACACGCACAACTTTACAATGGAGACAAGTTTACACAACCTCCAAATTACAAGGGATTACTCACTTCACTGAGTTGTACTCCTCTGTGGACGATGATGTTTTGGAGGACTTAGTGAACTAATGTGAACTAATGAAATTATTTGGTTGGTTATATCGCTGAACACTTACTGCGTATACATACAGTCGTATTATTCCTAAATTATACACCGGATTAAATACATACAATTACTACGCAGAATTTTACATCATAACCACCAATTTTATTCGACTATAAATGTAGGTCGTGCGTTAGTGAACACCTGAAGGTGAGCGTCAGAGAAGCGCGGAAGTGCGAGTGTGGTGCAGGCGGCAGACTGTTACAGTGCACCAGCTGTTTGTGTCATCAGGCATCGCCATGGTAGCTGGGGTTTAGCGCTCGCTCCTGGCAACCCGTTGCTCACCTCAGCTCTCATCAAAATACGGTCACTCATCCATTGATTTCTGAGGGCAGATATATTTTGTCTACCCGGCACAGGGCGCGCTCAGCCCTGAAACAGAAGGCAAAATAACGACCCTGATGCATATGAAGCGCCGCTGTGGACGGTACGCAAAGGCGCCTCTGTTGTAGTAACCACGTGCGTGGGTAACAGCTGATCTTCCGTTCCTAGTTACTTTTGCCAGCCAATAAAAATAAAATGCATGGTATATCTATGAGCTTCTGCATTTCGCTTTGTATGTTATTTACTGAGGGAATTTTAGTTGCGTCACGTTTATTTTCTTTATGTTCGCTTGCAATCATATTTTTGAAAGTCGGTGACACCGGCAGATCGTATTAGCGTACTCCTGCTCGGGCACCGCTCCTCTTCTTGTTTTTGTATTCTTTAGTGAATTAATGTTGGTCTGGGTATGCTTTCAACAGCGTATGACCGGCGGTCTCTCGATATACAATGCGTGTATAAAAGCGAGAATTACCAATTGCTGAAATGGAACACATTAGGAGTCGAATTGATATTAACATTAATTCGGAAACACGAAGACTGCGTGAGGCAGTTTCGTTAAAAAATAGGTCAAAATATTTTCACAATGATTAAATACACCATAATTAAATGCACTATAATTTTACCCTGATAAACTAAAACTCTATCAGACGATTAAGTTTTACTTGGGTGTCAAGTCGTTTATCTTTTGGAAATGTTACTGAAGACAAGCGAATGAAACACGTACCACTCAACAGAGGTGGACGGCTTGACTAGCGTCAGTCTAGCGTGGCTCCAGGGGCTGCTGCTACCTCGTGTCATACATAGTCAGTCCCTTGTAATTTTCCAACGCTTACTTCAAACAATGTATTTCCCCATTGTGATGTAGAAGTAAATTCGTATTCTTTTTCCCAAATGAAGCACGAACCGTTCTGTCAATAATTGAGTTGAATTTTTTTGATGAATTCTATGAAAGAATTAATAACTTGCTGGTCACTCGTTGCTCGTTTTCTCATTATTAACCACAATTAAATAATTCTCCGACTAATACGTTTAACTTGGAGAATATTATATCGAGACTAGCAACCTTGAGATGGTTGTTGTATTCGCTTCGTTAACTTTTCAGAATCAGAGCCATTCTCAAAAATAGAACTTTTGCTCAACTCTAGAGTAAACTCCAAGTTCATGTTTACACAAACTGCCTTCAATGTTAGGCTTAACTGATATCTTCAACTAGGCTAGTAATGTCATCTGAAAGGCTAGTAATCTGGCGCACGTAGCTGCCAGCTTCATGGTTGAGCGAATCATGACTTGATTTAGTCGGGTAAACGTAATTTTCCATTTCCTGCGATTTGTCTGAAGCACAATATCAGTGCCAAGTAAATTGAGGCCTTCAATGATCAGTATTTATGTCCATTTACAGTCAGCAAAACGACGGACAACGGTGCCCGTGAGCGTTCTGTACGAAATATACCCTAGTAAATCAGTAATCAGCGGTGTACTCCTACCACATACCTGGCCAATAATATCGAATGAAAATACGTTTTGTAGTGGTAAGTAGAGGATCAACAGTTGATTAGCCTTCAAATTTAAAAATTAATTTTTTACTGTTAACCCTGTCAAATCTGGTGGTACATATTTCATACCTCCGAAAAGGTCATGTTTAATGCTTGGAAGGCACAAAAAGCATACCCTTTTTAAAATTGAGTTCCTGCGCTGCTCAGCAGCTTAAAATTTGTACCATCATCATAAATGTAAAGGAATATTCTCATGAATATATATATTTTTGAGCAAGTTACATATTTCTTTCCATCAAAAGTATGAACGTGAAAGAATTAGTCTCGATCTTCCTTCGGTCGGCAACAAATCACTAGTCATCCGCGCAAATGATTGCATTCAATTATGCAGCAGATCATCTACATGTATGATCGACTATGTATCTCCATCTTGGTGTATCTGTGTGTGTCCGTCCCATTACTTCCTATCTGTTACTAGAGAAATATTATTGAACTGAAATCAGAACGGGTATGCATGTATTACAAGCGTTGTATTGTGGACACCAAAGGCACCAGATCACTATAAAACATGCCATTTGTTCCGTTATTAACTTTGTTCTCTTACACGGCCATGTTATTGTTAGGTAAGATACAGAATAAAAGTTCTGTATATATTCACGAAAAATATTCTGATTCTGATGGTACCACGGCTAAAATTGAAAAATGTATTTATTTCATAGATCCTTAATTTTCTAACTTTTGAATCAAAGAATTTTAACGAGTACTATCTGGACCACGTTATCGTTGGATAAGATATACAATGGAAGTCCTGTATATATTAGTGAAAAGTGTTCATTTAAAACACAATAATTTATCGTAAATCTTCAGTGCATTTATCTTTATATTAATTTCAAACAAGTCAAATCTAAATCGTGGAATTTCCACGGGAACTGGCTAGTTAAATATATTCGTCCTTGCTGCTAAACTATAGAATATATGATGGCAAATTATTCTGAAACATTTATGAAAGGATATATGGTGTATTTGTGGCTGAATCAAAAGTAATGTGATATTGCTTTATAACATATTAGTAGTAGGCGCTTAGTAGTAAATAGTAAAATAATTAGTAGTAAATAATAGTAAATAATTTCCCTAGAACCTTGACGTCATTTGAACTACTGTTCAGCTCTGAGATCACTTTACAACATATGGCGTTTGCGAACCAATTTAAAAAAAATCTTGTCAAAAGTGTCGAAAAAAGCCTGCAAAGTTCTTATGACAGTTACTAGAGCAGCTATGTCTTCCGCTGTCTATCATTTCTTTTGACAGGAACGATGCACATTCCCTGAAGTTAAGATTTGTCCGGCAAACCATCTTTTCATACTTTCTTGCTACATCTTCCAGGAAATATAAATATAACGTGTACGCAAACTAGGGCTTGTTTACTAGCTTCCAGAAAGTTAATAATCGCAGTTGTGGTGGTCCTACCCAAGTCAAAAAATATAACTTATTTTACGTTTTGTGCACAATAATTCCATGTTAGGGTTATGACAGCTTTAGTTGGGCGGAATGCGGAGGTACAGAGGCTTCCCGCAGTGTTTATTGTTCTCATATGTACATGAGAGGTCAAGACTTAGTGCTACCAGCCTTTCGGGAAAATTTCCGACTAATGAAAAATCCGAGCTTAACCGCGCACACGGACTGCACTCGTGTCCAACCCGCAATGATTCTCTCGAATTATGTAAGTGGTTTACGGAATAAGAAGTCTGCCATTGTAGAAGTCATAGTATTTCATATTTGTCATAGCATAAAACTTGGATTCGCATCGTTTGTATAAAACTGGAAATTTGAGATAAGAGAAGTTCTTAATTTCAGAAGTAATGCAAGACTTACTCAGAAGGCTGCAGTTACCATACACTGTGAAAATGCAAACATGAAAGGCATTAAGCTGCTACTGATATACAGAGTAATGCATGTTTTCCGGGGAGAGAAATCATCAAAGAAACAGAGATCCGTGAATTTATTTATTCTACGTTTAGTGAATTCAATGAGCTTAATAATATTTACTGGCATTAGTAATTCAGCCACTGTCACTAATAATAAAAATAGTAATAAAAATAATACTTCAGAGGCGGCAAAATTTTTTTTGCATGGCTGCTGGAAAAAAGTTACATCATTGTTATTGTGTACTAACTTCTTTACAGTCATGAATATGACGGAAAATAATATTAATTTAAAAGCGTGATCGCCTGGCTCAACTACTTGGTATTCTACCATACTTCTGACGTGTCAGCTTGGGTTGCCTTATGTATACTCTAAAGTAATCATTTAATTAATAAATTAATAGTGTGTAATTTTAATAATAAAACGTCAATGATGCATTTGACTAGCAGTTTTTTCGTTAAGGATCTCAACTAGTCAATTTTCTGTAAGTAAAAATTTAGCTTATGCGATAACACCGTTTTAAGCTTTCTTTTCAAGAAATATGGTAATTTTGTCCATGTTTTGTTCTTCAGAAGGCTACGTTCATGGCACTTAGTCTAACTGAAAGAGCCACAAGAAAGTTTTATAGGCATTAAGTTATGTTATGTCTCCTAAAAACGATGGACCAGCCATTTCTTATCAAGCAGTGCACTGAAATGGGTAAAATTAGCAAGGTTACCGATGAGCTATTTCTGCCTCATTCGAATAAAAGTTAGAGTAAGATTATGTACAGGAATCCAAATTGCTGGAATTCTGATATTCTTTTGAACACACGGATTGTGTCCATTTACTAAGTGGCCAATGTTTGTACAAGAGAAGGATACTCAGCTACGAGGACATACAGGGTGAGGCAACATGATTTTCTTTTTTTTAAAGCAAAGCGCTTTGAAAAAAGTAAGTTATGATGCCGCACCCTGTACATGCACAGTTACGAAGAGTAAAAATCAAGTGGAGACTGCGTACACAAACTCGCGCTCGCTCTCCAAAACCATGCATAGAATATAATACATGTATTATGACGGAACTGAGTACTCGTTGACCTCATTAAAAAACATTTAGCCTAAGAGTGTCCACTTCTTTGTCTTTCGTGAAATTCTTTCCACCGGTTATCTACAAACAACTGAGGAAATGGTTCACTCTGACAATTACTATGTGCATTCAAAAAGCCATTCATATGTACTGCTGCATTTTATATGAACCCCATTACAGCTATCAAATATATTTACATTGATAACTCAGCATATGGTGAACGTATTGACCTGCTCAGCATATAATTTGGAGAATAAATGAGTAAAATTTAGAGGAAAATGTGCAGTGAAAATTTGGCGCATGCTGTTTGATGAGCACGTCACCTCCCCGTGAGTGGTGCTGCAAGCAGCAGATCACTTAGAACAGAAGGCCTGATTACAGCCAGTTTTTTACAGCTTTGAAAAATGTATGTGAATTATGTTATTATGGTCGATACATCTTGAGTGATTTGTATTTAAGCATACCAGGGAAGCTTCGTCGTACGTTGTTTAACAAACCCTTTTTTATTACAGAAACTTTTTTACACGAGTTATGAAGAATTAAATTAAATTTTTACACTATAAGACTTGAAGTTTGACTGCATTCGTTCTCAAATAACGACTGCACTCAGTCGCTATCTGAGTCAATGAGATAGTTCTTGGACTGCCCCAGATCTTCCGTCCTGCCATTGGTGAGCCATGTCACGAACTCGTCGAACTTATCGTCTTTTTTGATGTGTCCTTTCTTCTGAATGACTCTCTTCTGATGAATGTCTTTTTTAAGCCACTCAAGATGTTCTTTTTCTCTCTCCACCTCCTTTTCTTTCTCTCGGACCATGGCGTTCACTCCTTGAATGCGGCGGTTCTTGTTCGCCTTTAATGAGCCGCCTGTCTTCGCCTGGCGTCGGATTTTGTCCGTCGCAAAAGAAGGATTGTACGGGACACTTTCACTTCTTCCTCTGTCTCTGCCCTGCTCTCTTACTCTGTCTCTGCTCTGCCTGTCTAGACCTCCACTCGCGCTCCATCCCATGGGGTCATCTCCATCTCCCTCTGTCCCCGCACCTCCAGCCGTCTTGTTGTACTTCTGTCCTCTGTCCTTGATTCTTTTCTCTTGTGCCTGCTTTTCCCTTTTTTGCTTTTCTTCTTCCTGCCTACGCCTCTCTGCGTCTTCTCTGGCTTGTCTTGTTTTTGATTCTTCATCCTTTGCCTTCTGTCTTTCTTCAATTTCTCGTCTTTTCTTTTCTATTTCCTCTCTTTCAATCTTCATTCTTTTTTCACGTTCTTTCACTTCTTCATCGACTTGTAAAAGTCTTAGTCTTTCTTTCTCAACTTTACGCTTTTCCTCCTCTAATTTATCGAGTTCTGTTGTTTTATTTCTCTGGCTTCGGTCATTATCATTCTTTTCCTGAGGAT